>JAVJIF010018170.1:0-83821 GCA_038442645.1 Agave tequilana | reverse complement strand
CTTTTCAAGCAGCAGTATTCTTCTGACGAAGTTAGCTCTTGGGGCTCCTTCGCGTTGAGGCTAAGCTTTCAGAGTGAAGCTACTACTTAGATATTTTTCTGCATCCTGCCTTCATGTGGAGTGCGGAGTTAAGCTGCAGCTGCGAAGCTGAGCTTTGGGGCGAAGCTATTGTTAGGCCAACTTCACTCGGAGAGCGAATCTATCCCTTAATAAAAAATTATATTCTTGTTTTAGCTTTCCTTCAGCCGATGAACTAATCATAGTTTTCCCTTGTTATTTTGCAGTGCACTATACTCTTGGTCCCTTGAATAGTCTCTTTGGCACAGCCAGGGGGCTGGATGGCAACGTCAGCCTGCAATTTCAAGGGCAGGCTTCACTGTTCAGCGAGCGGAGCACTCCTGATCGGGATGCACTTATTCATACTGGGGATCAGCGTACCATGAGGAGCATCTTAACTACTGCTCCCCTTGAAGATTTCGACCGAAGAATCTATCGGAAGCCTGGCTTCATGTTTGGAGATACAGCGCTAGACAACGATCACCAGCTGCTAGCAGGAGAGGGACAGTGGATTTTCAAATTGGATGGTGAGAAGTACTATCTCCCATCTAGCAAACGGCATTTTCCCTTGTCCTTCTTTCAATGTGTGATGAGGGCTCGGAAGATGCAGTGGCAAATGACTCGGACTACTGATTCCGTTCACGTGGGAAAGTTGATAATTCCGTCTCTCGGTTACACAAGGATGGGTCCTCCTCATTGCATATTGGGTCTACACTCTGGGAACGTACTTTCAGACATCCTAGTGGGAGAAAATACCGCGGTGGCTCAGACTTTTGGAAATCAGTTCTTTAAGGTTTGTGGCAATTATCCGGCCACTGATTTCAGAACCCCATGGTGGATTCATCCTCCCAAGGCATGGTGGAGGGACTTGACTTTATACGTCCTTGCCCATTTTGAAGAAGGTCTGGAGAGGTTGGGACTTTACGAGGCCGTCAGGGTGACCTGTTATGGCATTCAGATGAGCGTAGCGAACTTTTACGCCATCTTTGAGTTATACTGCCCGACTACAGGGACCTTTTTCACCCCTGTTGGTGAATTGGGCATGGCTTTGCACGAGATGTGAGAAGTTTCTGCTCTGCCTTTGGGGTCTTTCCCATATGAAGAATATTTCCCATGCGAGGCAGAATTGGCACTTCTGGAGAAGCAGGAGCCCGCCTTATTTGAGACTTACCAGGAGTTAGCGTCCCACCTTTATATTTGCTCTAGCATGCATGGGAGCCATAAGGGAGCTTCATACAGTTTGAAGAGCTGTGGGAATTATTTGTTCCCCGACCTGAAAGGTACTCCCGAAGCAGCTCATTGTGGAGTTGCAGATGAAGACATCTTTCGCCGGATGCAAGAGCACTCCTAAGGGGACTTGATTTTGGAAGAAGACGACATACCCTATGAGAAAGGTGATATTCTTCGGAGTTTCCACCACCAGGCTCGTTGGCCGACGTCCCGGAAGGCACTTCTGGCTGGCTTTTTAACGGTTTGGTTGAAGAGATGTGTGGTGCCGTCCTCGTCTGGCGATGTCATTCATCCGACTGTCTTATTGCCCGCTGTTCGTCTAGTCCATGGTCGTTCTCTTGGACTTCTTCTAGCCATGGTGTGTTGTATTCAAAGAGGCCTTCGTGCATTGACGGAGGCTTTCTGTAGGCCACTAACAACGAAGCGGGAAAAGAGGACTATCTTGCCTCGTGACGGACCAAACCCCAGAATTAATTTGCCATATACTTATTTGATGACATGGTTCACCCTTCACTGCCCCTCCATTATTCAAGCCGGTGAGGAGCCCCCAGAAGTTGTTCAAATGGCGCTTCTCCGTCGATTCAAGGAGTATTCGTGGTCAAAGACTTATGTGGCTGTGGTCCGTAAACTGTTGTGTTGTCATGACTTATATAGCCTTTTTTGATGTTTCCCCTACATTCACGATGCAGGTTATGGTGAAGAATTCAAGGATTTAGGGGAAGGGCAGACATCATTGAGTCGGGGAGTCTTCGAATGGTTGGTTAGCATCCGGCTATCCCACTTGTTGTATAGAAGCAGGGATACCTGTTACCTGGAGCCCTATGTTCTGAGTCAGTTTGCCCGTCAGTTTGGATATAACCAACTGTGTGTAGGCAATCCAAACAGCAGTCTGGCCTTTATGGGGAGCCTCATCGATGGAGCTCGTGCCTGGCGGTTCTTCATTGCTGGTTGTACTGAGGTGCGACTGTGCATGCCGCTAAGGACTCCTAACCTTCTGACGACCCTGGGATTCTGCTAGTGGTATAGAACTTCCAACTCTACACCTATTGAATTTTCTATTAATTCCTTTGGTGTGAAGTTAATCTCTCAGCGGCTGAAGCGGAAGGTCACTGAGAAAAGCGAGGGTAAGAGGGTCCACATGCCAGGCCTCGGGAGTTCATTGCTGTTGATGATAGCGAGGCCTCGGATGTAGGAAGTCCTCGCTTTGAAGCGGATACAGGTACTGAGGCTCCAGCAGCTGCTTCTGGTGGGGTAGGTACGGCCCCTATGGAACATGTTGATGTGGAAGAAGTGGAGGAAGAAGACCCTGACGTCCACTTTAAGCGAAAATGGGAAGGCGGATCTCGTAGGAAGAGGGTAGTGAAGAAGCCTCGTCGCTACGCTCCTACAGTTATTGCAGAGGGCGAATCATCTGTAGTGCCTCCTCCTCTTGCTCCATTAGTTATTAAGTTGTCGGCTCCTAGGCGACTGTTGGTAAAGCTGCTCTGGACCCGGGTATGATCAACTCCGTTCTTATAATGCACTCTTATGTATTCCAGACATCTCATTGTTTTCTTTATGATTCAGAAACTGAGGCGGTGAAAGACCCGAGGGCTGAGGATGCCGGAGAACAGGGAGAGCATTATGATCCCATGTTTACTTATAGAGAAGGCGATGAGGCTAGCTATTTCGCCGTCTCGGAAGAATCTGGAGGTGATGCGGCCGATGTAGGTCCTTCAGGAGCTGGGATCCCAAAAGGAAGCCCTATGGCTTCCAGTTCCTTTGGGTGGACCACAGAGGGTTCGGCGAGTGAAGGTGGGCCGGCCATTTGTGTTGATTTTGCCAAAGATTTTCCAATGGAGCCTGAGGGGACTGATGCAGCCATCGAGGAAGTTTGGAGAGAAATTGCTGCCAAGGCGATTGAGGTGACATCATATTTTGGTAGTGCTTTAACCTTTTGTGAGTAATTCTTTCTGGATATTGATCATATCTTGCTTAAATAGAGTCTTACTACAGGTGTTCCGCCTCTGGGTGCATCGACTTCAAGAGAGTCAACCAATCTTCCTGAGGGAACCAGGGGTGAAGTAAGTACTTTGACCGTGGCAGATGCTGCCGAGTTGGATGCTTTGTATCACGGGTTATCCTCTTATCACCCTGAACTTACCGGAGGAAAGGGGATTGAGGGAACAATAGTCATGGAACCAACCTCACTTCTAACTATATCGGTAAGTGAGATGCCATCGATTTTGCTAGTGCCGCCTATCTTTTCAGCACGGAGCTGAAGGTGATTACCAGTCCTACTTCTCCAACATTGGTGGTTGAGCCAGCTCTCCCGAAAATCGTCACTAGCCCTACTTCGGTTGTGGCTAGTGTACTAGTTTCAATGAGGACTCCTCCGAGATCACCGACGACCCCTCATGTTGCTGCAGTCAGTGCTTCTATTATTTCCTCCATCGTTACGCTAGTGAAGGCAGTGGAAGCTCTGTCTTTAGGGGCTGCTCGTTTGCCGGGAGTAATTGAGGCCGAGAACGAATTCATAGCTGAGTTAGTCGACAGCTTTTATAAAAGCTTGAAGCGATCCATTGCTTTGGTCTTGAAGGGCTCGACTACCTCATTCTCTGCTTTAAAGGTGGTCCTCTCCTGAAGCATTGACAGTATCCGAGACTTTGGAGGGGATGACCAGGCTGTCACATTAGAGCTTCTAGTGGACAGACTCGAGAGGGATGTGGACGAATGGCACCGTCTTAGCCATTCAGATCTGGAGTCTTCAATTAACGAAGAGCTTGCGCATCTTGTTACTCAAATGCATGAAGCTCATCTCACCGCTCAAGAAGCTGCTAAGGCAATTTCTTCTGATTTGAAATCTTTGGAGACAAGGAAAGTAGAGCTCGGGGATGCCATAGACGCTTCTAGCAGTGCTCTTCTTGACGCTGAGGATTAAATTGAAAAGGCCAAGAAAATGATCAGGAAGGCTAATCTTCTTTTGTCCAAGGCTGAATCGGTGCGTCTTGAAGAGATTGCTCGGCTTGAGCAGCTTAAGGCCCAGAATGACGAAGTCTTGCGGCAGGAGCTAGCATAGAGGGCAACCTTGGTTGAAATTGAAGCTCGCTTGGCCTAGACAACGAGCTTTAATGAGGCCGAGTTAAGGTCGCAGACGCTTATCAGGGTTGCTGAAGAGAGGAAGACTAGGCTAGCCACTCTTGAAGAACAAATCAAGTCCTATGAAGCGTCGTTGTAGCTTGTAGTCTGTGCATTCATGTATCCCTCTTTTGGAATAAATAAAAAGTGATTTTATTTGACTCCCCCGTTGCATTTCCAACTTGTTTTATCTTCTGAATTCTCGCTTTCAAGTTGTATTGCAGCCCTTAAAAGGAAACGGATAATGATATAACTAATCTAATCAGCGGTGATAAGCTGAGAGAGTTAGTCACACATTTGAGAAAATAGTCCTTACTGGACTAAAAGATGAGACTTGGCTATCTGTCGGTTCAGAGGTCGCAATGACATAACCGATTGAGAAGCCACCAAGCTCAAAATTTTGTCATTCAGAGGTGGTGAACTGGACATGATGACAAAGAAATAGTCCTTACTGGACTGAAAGATGAGACTTGGCTATCTATCGGTTCAGAGGTCACAATGACATAACCGATTGAGAAGCCACCAAACTCAAAATTTGTATGAGATTTGGAAGGAATTGTCAGAGGTATATTGTTAACGTGACAACCAGAAAAGTCCACTAAAGATTGAGTGGGACTCAGAAACTCACTGGGGAGCTAGGAAGTGAATCCCATAAAAGGTCATATGTCAGAGGTATAATGTTAACGTGACAAAAAGAACTTCGTGGGGATTCGTAAAGCAATTTGTTAGAGGTGTAATGTTAACTTGACAAAAAGATATGCATGCCAGAGGTGTAATATTAAACGTAGCATGGAAAGGTCTCGTTTTCACTGAGAAAATTGAGGAGATCACTGTCATAGGTTTAATATTAACTTAACAGCAAAATGGATGCCAGAGGTGTAGTGTTAAACGTAGCATAGAAAGGTCTCATTTTTACTAAGAAAATCGAGGAGATCACTGTCATAGGTTTAATGTTAACTTAACAGAAAAATGGATGCCAGAAGTGTAGTGTTAAACGTAGCATGGAAAGGTCTCATTTTCACTGAGAAAATCGAGGAGATCACTGTCATAGGTTTAATGTTAACTTAACAGCAAAATGGATGGAAGATCTCATTTTCACTGAGAAAATCGAGGAGATCACTATCATAGGTTTAACGTTAACTTAACAGCGAAATGGATGCCAGAGGTGTTGTGTTAAACTTAGCATGAAAAAATCTCGTTTTCACTGGGAAAATTGAGGAGATCACTGTCATAGGTTTAATATTAACTTAACAACGATATGGATGGAAGATCTCGTTTTCACTGAGAAAATCGAGGAGATCACTGTCATAGGTTTAATGTTAACTTAATAGCGAAATGGATGGAAGATCTCGTTTTCACTGAGAAAATCAAGGAGATCACTATCATAGGTTTAATGTTAACTTAACAGCGAAATGGATGGAAAGATCTCATTTTTATTGAGAAAATCGAGGAGATCACTGTCATAGGTTTAATGTTAACTTAACAGCGAAATGGATGGAAGATCTCATTTTCACTGAGAAAATCTAGGAGATCACTGTCATAGGTTTAATGTTAACTTAACAACGAAATGGATTTGCGGTATGAGCGATATTGGTCAGAAGTGTAGTATTAACTTGACCGAGAAATTCATTTACTGTTAGAGGTATTTGAACATAGCAGTAATTCGAATGTATCTGTCGTTATTTATATGTGATCTTATCATTCCATGAATGAGAATTGGTAAGTGATTTTGGAGAGGGAATCAAATGGGAACAGGTCCCTTAGGATTTTTAGCAAATCCTCAGCTGTTAACGGGTTTGATATGCCTTTACCAATTACCGTTTGAGCCAGGCTAGCCATGCTATTCCCCTCAGCATGGTGAGTTGTCGAGGACTTATGTTGGGCTTAAAGGCCAACATTTTCCTCTATCCTTAACCGTTAAAGGTGTTGGATCATTTGGTTACTGTATTCGTAACCTTGATTCTTCTTTGAGACAACTAGTGTACGATCGGCTCTATACTGGTTTACGGTCGTATGATCTCGTTTGGAGGAAGAGAGGGGTGCTCCTTCTGCATATCTCAGATTTGAAGGTCTTGATCAGAGGTGTAATGTTAACTCGATCATGAGAAGGACCCTTATCAAGGATAATACTTCTTTAAGAACTTGTCGTTGATCGGCATCATGAGTAAATCACCATCTGAAGTCATAAGGTGATATGCTCTGTTTGAATAGACTATTTTTATTACAAATGATCCCTCCTATTTGGGCTGAAATTTGCCTTTGGTTTTGTGCGTCATGATCATTAGTCGTCTGACGGTTAAAACCAAATCTCCTTTCTAGAAGACTCTTTGATTTACCTTCTTATTGAAGGCTTTTGAGATCCGAGCTTGATACAACTCAATGTACTGCTGAGCTTATAACCGCTTCTCATCTAGGACTTCGAGTTCTTGAAGACGCAACCGATTATTGTGTTGGCCCGAAGGCCTTCCACTTTAGTTTTGATGATGATTAACTCATGTAGTTATGTTTACTAATATTCTTGTGATTTTAAGTTTCAGATCATTTAGCAAGATATTAGTTGGTGATTAGCTTCAACAAAGGAGTTTAGAAGCTTTTCATGGTGATTCCAGAGCCTGAGCATCAAGATCATACATTGGAGTCAAGCTCGTGGAACATCGTTTTGGATCGAGTCGACTTGAAGATGGAAGATCGTCAAGAAGACTTAGGTATACTAGTTTAGTTTAGATTGTGTTTAGATCCATTTGTAAAGATAAGAATAGTTGATATGCTCAAGTGCACAATACACACACGTTTCATGTTTATGGTTTTTCGATTTTTGGTTTAACCGATATTAGTTTTCATGAATAGATTGATCAAAATAAGTTTAAATGGTTTATATGTATAGTAGATGTATTCTATATATACATGCATGCTTAACTTCTTAGACAAACTTATTTTGACTTTCCTATTCATGTATTGAAAAATCCAAGTTCGATAAAATACAGTTTTTGGTTTTTGGTAAAATTTATAAAATACAAAAATAGTTTAAATTGCTTGATACTTGTGTTGAAACTTTTATCACATGTTTATATATCAATACAATATGATAAAACTATTTTTGGTGATTTTTAGAAGTTTTATGGGATTTATTAAAATATTTTTAAATATGATTTTCTGACCCAGATATTGGCTGCCAAGCCCAGGCGGTCGACCGACCGTGTTCCAGAGCCGGTCGACTGGTCGGTCAACCGACATGCACAAGTCTGTGCACGTCTGGCCAGCTGCTGGGCTGGTCGACCGGACCAGAGAGCTTTGCTCTCTGTCGACCGGGCTGCTCCAACGGTCATATTTATGACCGTTGGCGGTCGACCGGCCGGTCGACCGCCAGCTGTCCTGGCTGACAGATTCAGCCAACGACTATATTTTTGAGGGAGGCTATTTAAGCCCCATTTCTTGGGGATTTTGACAAGACATTTGACAGGAAATATTTCCTACTTTCTTCAGTATTTTTAAAAGATTTCAAAAGTGTTTTTGGTCTTTAAACTTCCAATCTTATTTGTTTCAGGTTTTTGAAAAAATCAAAGAAAATAGTATTTTGGGAGATTTATGTTTGTTCTTCATTTCCATTATCTTCAAGAGTTTTCCTAAGATTATTTCTTTGAGTTTTTGTTTTCAAACACCTAGTCTTTTCACACTTGAGCTTATCATCTATCCTATTCTATTAGGATCTTTTGTTTTGTGGAAAAGAGATTGTTTAAGGTTGTTTAAGCCTCCAAGTTGTAAACCCTCCTTATATTTGTGTATCCCTCTTTGGTAGAGGTTGATTGGAGTGGTGTTTGCTCCCTCTTTGGTAGAGGTTGAGATTGTTGGTTTGCTCCCTCTTGTGTGAGGTGGAGCTTGATGGTTGTAACCCTCTTCGGTAGAGGTGTTTGTGGTTGTTTGGCTACGGGCCTACTCCTCGGTTGTGAGGCGGTGTTTGAGAGAGAGTTCGGTACTCCGGGTTGTAACAAATCCTCCTCGGTGGAGGTTCCCTCGGTGGGAGTATAGTGGATTAGAAATCCTTCACGGTGATGAAGGCGGGGACGTAGAGCTAGGGGCTCGAACCTCAGAACATATCTCTTTGTTTGCGTTTGATCCATTATCTCTCAACTCTCTCTTTATTTTGTGCATAGCATCATTCATTTCATATTTTTCATATTGCTTGTGTTGTGCCTTGCATTGTTCATATTGCTATATCTCTTATATGCTTGGATTGCTTGTGTGTGCCTCACTTGTACTTACCAAAAGAGCTTCATATAGCACCTCAACCCATATTTAGGGGAATCAAGAGGAGTTAGTCCAGAGCCCTTCACGGGGAATTCGGCTACACTTGTTGGTTGTATTAAGTGTGTTGCAAAATTTATTTTTAGCTTCCGCATTTAGTTCATTAGGTTAGCACATCACCTATTTACCCCCCTCTAGGTGATTTCAATTGGTATCAGAGCCTACGCTCCTGATACTTAGGCTTAACATCCTAGGAGTGAGTTCCTTGTTTGCTAATCTTGTTTTCATTTTGCACAATATTTGTTTGCTTGCACACATATAATTTATACCATGGACTTCATGACCCCACCTATGTTTGACCCTTTCAACATTCTTATTTGGAAGACTAAGATGTCCTCATACCCAAAGACCCTAGGCTTGCATGTTTTCCTTGCCGCTAATAAGAAATGCTATCTTGGTAACCGTAATCATATAGGGGCCAATGCACAAGCCCTTGAGGCTATTCGAAGCATATTAAATAAAGAATATCTTATGCTTGCTTCTAACTTTGATTCCGCATTTGCAGCGTGGAACTTGTTGACAACCACATCCACCTCCAAGCTTCAATTGCAAATCCAACCAGAGAGTCTAGTGGAGAATCTGACTCACAATGCTTCATGGTCTAAGGGAATGACTCCCTTGAGGTACAATCAGAATCTCAACTAGATAGTAGTGTTGCTAGTTCTTCATGTGATGATTATGTGGATCAAATGCTTTAAATGAAGAACTTTCTATTGTTTGTGAAAAATTGATAGAAAAATATAATGTTTTGAAAAAGAAAAGTCTAGGCCTTAACAATGAAAATAAAATTTTGATTTCTAGACCTGACATTATTTTGCAAGAGAAGGTTGAAATTTCTAATGAAAGGGATTCATTGAAATCTCAACTTAATCTTGTCTTAAAAGAAAATGAATTTTTAAAATCTAAAAATGATTGTGAAACACTTTTGAAGAAAAATGAAAATTTGTCTTCAAAAGTTGATTTTGTTTTAAAAGAGAATGTTGCTTTGAAAAACAAAATAATTTCTATTTCAAATGATTTAGATGTTTGTTTAAAGAAAAACATTGTTTTGCAAAATAATATTGATGCACATGTTTGCCATGCTAGGGTAGTATCACACACTTCACTTATTGCATGTCATACCTCTTCTTTGATTGAAAAAGATATATCCATACTTAAGAAGAGTGTTGTTTGTTTGGGCTCCACTTTGAGCCAATGTGCCAAGAGCACACACATTTAGAATCCTTGTTTCAAAAGGAGCAAGTTTCATCTATGCATGCACACCCATCACGGTATACACATGCTCCTCACGGACACCATCACACTTTGTATGCTCATGTGTACACTTGTACACATTGTGGACGTAAGGGCCACCTTGCTAAATTTTGCTTTGATAGAATAAATGCTTCTAATTTAGCAAATAAATTTGTTTGGGTTAGAGAAGGTACTAACCCCTATGGAGCCAAAAGAGTGTAGGTACCAAAGACCACCCCTATTGTTTATGATGTAGGTGTGGGCTCTCACATGACGTGAGAGTTGCCGTACCTTGGAGTAGATGTGTTCCGTGCTTAAAGAAAACAACTTGGATGCATCACTTTTAAGGGAAGTTTGGTGGGAGGACCACCTTGATTTTGGAAACATGGAGAGTTGCCTCATAGGTTTTGGTAACGGTCTCTTACTCCTCATTTATGTTTACATGCTTTTCATTGTCCATTGTTTATAGCATGTTTCATTATTTGTAGATTATTATGAAAATGCCATGCTTATTAGAACATTGACATGCATGTATAGCTTTTGAGACACCCATGTTTAATATGGACCATTATTTTTGTGTTCTCGCATATGTTTAGCTATCATGTTTATCATAACTCTAATAATATGTGAATTTACATAATAATCATGTTTATACTTATCATGTTGATTTTTGTCTTATGCTTCATGATTTGATTACATGTTTAAATGTTAAGTCTTCATTAAGACTAGGAATATACTTATGCATATAGTGGGCCACAAATAAATCTATATATGTTGGTGCTTGAATGCTTATTTGAACCCATTAGATGTGCTAGTATAGTCTAGTTTTGATGATCCTTGCATTTTAAGCCTGTATTCCCATTTTTGAATTTGTTTTATGAATTTATGTTTAACTTCATGTATATGTCTATCTTGTTTAAACTATTAGATATACATGTATATCCTTTGAGCCACGTGCCTTCATGCATATATTTTTGTGGACTCGTGTTTTGGATATGTATGTATACTTTAGTTTGTATTAGACATACATATGCCTTGAAGATTAAATAGTTTTGATGATTTTCATGTTTTCAAGGAATTTATTAGCTTAATTGAATACTTTCATGATTATGATCTTCACGTTTTATTTGTACACTCACCTTTATTGTTTACTTATGTTTTGTTTTCATGAGTCATATTTGTGCTGCATTGTCTTTGAGTGTTGGCTATTATGTGAATTTCATGTTTCATGAAAAACAATTTTGTTTTATTCCTTGCTTGAAGGATTCCGTACTAGTTAACAAGTTTTTCCATTTAACTAGTTGCGGTGTTCTTCATTTTTGTAGAGTTTTCAAACATACAATAATTTTTTCAACCTATTTTTGAAAACCCTACCATCTACGGGCGGATGGATGGGAGATCATGCTCATATATGCTTTATAATGAAAATCATTTTAAACTTGAACATGATTGGGTGGTAGGTTATATGAGATATACATTTGCTATTATTGTTGTTTCAATTGGTATTATTGGATTCTTTCAATTGGTATCAATGTTGACATTTTTGTATACTCATATATTTTTGTATATGTATGCTTGCATTTCAAAGAATATCAATTTCAATTGGTATCTAATTTTTCATACATATATATGTTTTGTCTATGCTAAGCTTGAGCTTTAATTTTGTTTCAATTAATTAGTTTTCAATTGGTATTCCAATACAAGCTTATGCATATGTTTAGTTGGTATTTCATAAAGGGGGAGAAAACTTGTATTTCATATTTCAATTGGTATTTGATTTCCACTCCCTTTCTTTATGATAGAAAATATTGAATTTCAATTTGGTATCATTTGCCTTTAAAGAATAATAATTTCAATTGATATCAAGATTTTTGCTTTAGAAATTCTATGTTTATAATGTTTAATTTCAATTGGTATCAATATGCACTTCATTGACATATCTTTAATTGGTATCATATTTGATTTGTACCCCTTATTGACATTGTTTTTGTTTTAGACAAAAAAAATAGGGGGAGAAAATTTTTTTAATGTTTACCACTTATTGGTCTTTTTGTTTTTGACAAAAAGGGAAGAAAAATTTATTTTTGTGTTTTTACCCCTTTATTGATGATTGACAAAAAGGGGGAGAAAAATTTGAGTTTATATGCATGTTTTTGTATGCATGATTTATGTTTTTATTTTCAAGTTCAATTGGTATCAAGAGCATTATTTAAAGAACATGTTTATTGTTTTGGTATCCATAGCTTAATTAGTTTTGTTTTGCAATTGGTATCAAGAGCTTGTTTATGAAAATGTATTTGTTTTATTTAATTGATATCAAGAGCATGTTTTCGTTTGATGCATATTCATGTTTAGTATTCCTTGCATCTTTATTTGTTTATCCATATGCATGAGTTAAGGGGGAGCTTCTTTGAAGCTTAACTTTAACCCATGCATATATAACTCCTTGAGTTTTGTCATCATCAAAAAGGGGGAGATTGTTGGCCCGAAGGCCTTCCACTCTAGTTTTGATGATGATTAACTCATGTAGTTATGTTTACTAATATTCTTGTGATTTTAAGTTTCAGATCATTTAGCAAGATATTAGTTGGTGATTAGCTTCAACAAAGGAGTTTAGAAGCTTTTCATGGTGATTCCAGAGCCCGAGCATCAAGATCATACATTAGAGTCAAGCTCGTGGAACATCGTTTTGGATCGAGTCGACTTGAAGATGGAAGATCGTCAAGAAGACTTAGTTATCCTAATTTAGTTTAGATTGTGTTTAGATCTATTTGTAAAGATAAGAATAGTTGATATGCTCAAGTGCACAATACACACACGTTTCATGTTTATGGTTTTTGGTTTAACCGATATTAGTTTTCATAAATAGATTGATCAAAACAAGTTTAAATGGTTTATATGTATAGTAGATGTATTCTATATATACATGCATGCTTAACTTCTTAGACAAACTTATTTTGACTTTCCTATTCATGTATTGAAAAATCCAAGTTCGATAAAATATAGTTTTTAGTTTTTGGTAAAATTTGTAAAATACAAAAATAGTTCAAATTGCTTGATATTTGAGTTGAAACTTTTATCACATGTTTATATATCAATACAATATGATAAAACTATTTTTGGTGATTTTTAGAAGTTTTATGGGATTTATTAAAATATTTTTAAACATGATTTTCTGACCCAGATATTGGCTGCCAGGCCCAGGCGGTCGACCGGGCCGGTCGACCGTGTTCCAGAGCCGGTAGACCGGTCGGTCGACTGACGTGCACAAGTCTGTGCACGTCTGGCCAGCTGCTGGGCCGGTCGATCGGGCGGTCGACCGGACCAGAGAGCTTTGCTCTCTGTAAATTCGTGGTCGACCGGGCGGTCGACTGGGCTGCTCCAACAGTCATATTTATGACCGTTGGCGGTCGACCGGCAGGTCGACCGCCAGCTGTCCTGGCTGACAGTTTCAGCCAACTGCTATATTTTTTAGGGAGGCTATTTAAGCCCCATTTCTTGGGGATTTTGACAAGACTTTTGACAAGAAATATTTCCTACTTTCTTTAGTATTTTTAAAAGATTTCAAAAGTGTTTTTGGGCTTTAAACTTCCAATCTTATTTGTTTTAGGTTTTTGGAAAAATCAAAGAAAATAGTATTTTGGGAGATTTATGTTTGTTCTTCATTTCCATTATCTTCAAGAGTTTTTCCAAGATTATTTATTTGAGTTTTTGTTTTCCAAACACCTTGTCTTTCCACACTTGAGCTTATCATCTATCCTATTCTATTAGGATCTTTTGTTTTGTGGAAAAGAGATTGTTTAAGGTTGTTTAAGCCTCCAAGTTGTAAATCCTCCTTATATTTATGTATCCCTCTTTGGTAGAGGTTGATTGGAGTGGTGTTTGCTCCCTCTTTGGTAGAGGTTGAGATTGTTGGTTTGCTCCCTCTTGTGTGAGGTGGAGTTTGGTGGTTGTAACCCTCTTCGGTAGAGGTGTTTGTGGTTGTTTGGCTACGGGCCTACCCCTCGGTTGTGAGGCGGTGTTTGAGAGAGGAGTTCGGTACTTCGGGTTATAACAAATCCTCCTCGGTAGAGGTTCCCTCGGTGGGAGTATAGTGGATTAGAAATCCTTCACGGAGGTGAAGGCGGGGACGTAGAGCTAGGGGCTCGAACCTCGGAACATATCTCTTTGTTTGCGTTTGATCCATTGTCTCTCAACTCTCTCTTTATTTTGTGCATCGCATCATTCATTTCATATTTTTCATATTGCTTGTGTTGTGTCTTGCATTGTTCATATTGCTATATCTCTTATATGCTTGGATTGCTTGTGTGTGCCTTACTTGTACTTAACCACAAGAGCTTCATATAGCACCTCAACCCATATTTAGGGGAATCAAGAGGAGTTAGTCCAGAGCCCTTCACGGGGAATTCGGCTACACTTGTTGGTTGTATTAAGTGTGTTGCAAAATTTATTTTTAGCTTCCGCATTTAATTCATTAGATTAGCACATCACCTATTCACCCCCCTCTAGGTGATTTCACATTGTCCTCTGATGTGATCTTAGTGATCAGAGCGACTCGTAATGACGGCATCTGAATTTCTAATGGTATGACTGCTTTACCCTCATATACCAGGAAAAAAGTCGTATTGCTTGTCGGGGTCCAAGCCATGGTTCGATAGGCCCAAAGACATTCACCAAGCTTCTCATTCCAATCTCGCTTATTCGAGAAGATGAACTTTTTGTATAACTTAATGATTGTCTTGTTGAATGCTTCCGCCAAGCCATTAGCTGCAGGATTATAGGCAGTTGAATCCACATTCTGAATTCGGTATTTATCACAGAATCGATAGAATACCTGGCTTATAAATTGGGGACCGTTATCATGTATGATCCGCCTAGGGATACCAAATCGATGGATGACATGGTGTTTAATGAAATTAACCACGTTGGAAGTTTTGATTTCAACCAGTGGTATAGCTTCAGCCCACTTTGAAAAGTAATCGGTTATTACTAGGATAAACCAGTGTCTTTTTGTCGAAGAAGGGCTGATTGGGCCTACAACATCGATTCCCCATGCTTCAAATGGTCATGAAGCAACAGTTGGGTGGAGCAACTCCGGAGGCTGGTGCATGAAGTCCGCATGAATTTAGCATGCTTTACACCTTCGCGCATACTGGATGGCATCGGCTATCATGGTTGGCCAATAATATCCAAGCCTGTGCAATCTGTCCTTGAGTTTTGGACCTGGCTGATGAGCTCCATATTTGCCGTCATGTGCTTCTTTGAGTACTTTCAGTGCCTCTGAATTAGAAAGGCAACGGAGGATGATACCGTCGTATGAACGACGGTAAAGTGTCTTCAGAGTTGGATCATAGTAAAAACGGAGAGACCTTCGTCTGATAGATGCCGCTTCTTTAGGATTGTCCGGCAGCAGACCATGTGGATCATAGTCGATGAAAGGAAATCGCCAATCTCTCAGCTCAAAATCTGTCGAGATATTATAGACCTCTATGGTTCTTAACATATGTTTAGAGCAGACAAGGTGTCGAGTCGCCACTGTAAGGTGATACTCGGTGTCGACTGGGAAGGCTAGCGTTGTTGCTAATGCAGCAAGAGCATCTGCCTTAGTATTCTGAGATCGAGATACGTGCCCGATGTAAAAGCTATCAAACAGATTAGCCATTTCGATGACTGCGTGATAATAAGTACCAAATCCTCATGACGGACCTCATATTCGCCTTTAACCTGATTGATAATCAGTTTCGAATCACCGTAAGCTTCAAGGTAGTGTACCCCCATTTTGTGGGCAAGCTGAAGACCAATAAGTAGAGTATTGTATTCCGCCACATTATTGGAGTACGATTCCGTCAGAGAAAATGCTCTAGGAAGGACATAATTTTGTGGAGAGATAAACACAACCCCCACGCCAGCAATGATCCTGTCTTTAGGGCCCATTCGTGATGCTCCATTGAAGAACACCTGCCAAACTTCATCCTCTGAAGTTACATTGGATTCGAAGACTTCATCTGGAATATCTTCATGAAGTTTTGAGTTTTCCGAAATCGAATGAGTAGCCAAGAACTCCTCAAGGGCCTGGACTTTAACCGCCTTTTGAGGGATAAAGAGCATGTCGTATTGAGACAAAAGAAGTACCCACTTAGCTAATCTTGAATTCAATGATCCTGCCTTCATCATGAGAAGACGCAAAGGATTTACTCTGGAAATGACATGTATGGTTTGGCCGACCAAATAATGTCGTGTCTTCTGAATGGCAAAGACAAGAGCTAAGCACTCCTTCTCAATAGGATTATTGTGAGATTCCGCCCCTATCAGAGTCCTGCTCAGATAATAAATAGCCTATTTGTGACCATTGTCGTCTTTTTGAGTAAGTAGGGCACCAAGAGTATGGTCCATAGCTTTCACATAAAGCAGGAACGGTTTCCCTGATGTGGGAGCTACTAAGACTGAAGGTTTTGTGAGATATTTCTTGATATCCTCGTAAGCTTCCTGGCAAGCTTGACCCATACGAAGGAAACACCCTTTTTCATGAGTCGGGTGAACGGTTGACAGTGGCCTGAGAGATTTGCGATGAATCTTCTGATATAAGCCAGTCTACCTTGTAAGCCTCTAAGTTCTTTGAGATTCCTCGGTGGATGCATGCTCTGAATGGCTTTGACTTTGTCTGGGTCAAGATGAATTCCTTTTGATGTAACAATAAACCCAAGGAACTTGCCACTCGAAACTCCCAAGAAGGATTTTGTCGGATTCATTTTTAGTTGATGAGCCCGCATTATGTTGAACATCGTTCTCAAGTCACGAAGATGGTCATTCTTATTTCGGCTTTTGATAGCAATGTCGTCAACATAACATTCTACCATTTTTCAGAGATAATCGCGAAAAATTGTGTTCATTACCCGCTGATAGGTTGCTCCCACATTCTTTAAGTCGAAGGGCATCATGGTGTAGCAGTATACCCCCAATGGCGTTCGGAACGAAGTGTGCTTCTCGTCCTCAGGATACATCTTAATCTGATTATACCCTGAAAAGCCGTCCATGAAATACATTCTTTCGAATCCACAGGTATTGTCAATCATGACATCGGTGATGGACAGTGGGAATTCGTCTTTAGGACATGCCACATTGAGATCATGATAGTCAATACAGATTCGTATTTTCCCATTCTTCTTGAGAATAGGAACGATATTAGCAGCTCAATCTGGATGTTGTTCCTCCCATATGAAGTCACATGCAATGAACTTATGAACTTCGACTTCAATAGCCTCCATAATGTTCGGACGAAACTGACGTTGTTGCTGCTTGACTGGCTTGATGTCAGGTTTGATGTTCAGACGACGCATGGCTACTTGTGGGTCAAGTCCGGGCATGTCTTCGTAGTTCCATGCAAAGACGTCTATATACTCCTTTACGAGCATTATTAATTCTTCTTTTTCCATAAGTGATAAGCTTTCACTTATAAAGATGGGTTTATGGTGATCTTGACTACCCAAGTTGACCTGGATCACCTTGTCTTCAGTGGGTGGTTCACGCTATTCAAATTATTTTTCCCATTGGAGATCTAATTATTGAGCCCATAATTCCTTATCAGTAGCTTCCGCTAGCTCCAATTGACTGCTTGAAGTCATATTTATGGTGAGATTCTCGAACATCATTCCCACACTGACATCTGAGTCCCACTCGGAGGAAGAGGCAGAATGTGATGGGATCGGTTTGTCGTCCTTGGGTTGAACCGTTGCTGGTGGTGTGGGTGTAACATATCCCAACCCCCTGTGTGTGTTATCATAGTAATTTGCAGGTTTCCTTCTTAGCACAAAGTTGCACAGCAAACTACGTCTTCCTTTTCTGAAATTCAAGCCCTTCCCATGCTTCAGGTTGTACCCCATTTTTTCATCATATGGTGCGCTGGTCGCGCATAATGGAAAATTTGTGGGATGTCTGAGTCTGAACTTGAATCTGTGGCTGTGGATCCTCGTGATTGGGCTTTACTGAATATTATTGGTAATTGACCTTCTTTGGATAGAGGGATCACTTAAACGGCCCCTTCTATAGATTTCATGGGTGTACCGGATGCACTTGGTTTATGTAAAAGCATGTGCAGAGAGCTATCTGTAACGGATTCAAACAATCCAACACTTACAGGATAATTAAAGGAAGTATTATCATTAATTACCCATTCGCCCTCATCCTCAGAAGGAGTGTTACGTTGGGCATTATTAAGACATGCTATATTGGTTCACCGATCAAAATGACTGGCATGTCTGCTTCAGATTCTGAATTTGCCTCATTGTCACTATCATCATTGTCAGGCAATGATTCTTTTGATGTTTCACCGGTCTCTTGATACAGGAGAGCGTCAGTAAAGTGATTGATCGAGCCAAACCTGCACATAAAAATACAGAAATTTAGAACAGTGCTAGGTCCTCAATTCTGCCGTGTAGCCTAGGGCTAACGGGTCGTGATCCACAGGGAGGGACATCGATGGAAGCGTTATGTAAGTTTCTTCTTTTTATTTATCAAAATTAGTTAATACTTATCTTCTCAGTTAATAAAAAGAAAATAAAAATGTTAAGTTAAGTTAAGAAGAAGATGATAGAAGAAGAGATGATGGTATCGTTGTTGTTTTAACTATAAAAGAAAAGGAACCAAAAAGAGATAAAGAAAAGTGTGATGCAAAGATTAGAAATAAAAAGAAATAAAAGAAGAATATTTACCTCTACTGTTGAACCATAAATGAAATTTACCTTAGCATCGAGTAAAGCAAAGTAGTAGAAAAGAAGAAAGGAAAGAAAGGCTTCGGCGAGATTAAGCACAATGAACCTCCATTGATTGTCACCTTCAATATAGGATTCTTGAAGAAAAGATTATAATAGTGTCACTCTACAATAACTCTTCCTCTCTTTTAATCATGCAACTCTCTCTAACCTAAGCTAAAAAGAAAAAGAAAAGAAAAACAAAAATTACATTGAAGAAGAAAAGAAAACCTAAATTAAAGCTCTCTCTGAAGTGGTGTTCTCCCCTTGCCTTTGAGATTGCAGGTATTTATAGAAGAAATGCAGAGGTTAGAGGAGTATAAAGATAGGGAAAGCTGGCTTTTCTGAATTTAAATCCTTCCCTTATCTCCAAACTTGATTTGAGGTGGATATTCAGTTCTGATCTGTAGTTTGTAGGCATGTTGATTACTGAATATCACTTATCAAATGATCGAATTAGAAATAATGATCAACATAAGGGATATAGCTCTGTAAGACTGCTTTCTGGATCATCTTGAATCATCCGATTTGAGATTCTGTAGCGAAAGTTATGATTCAAATACTAAAATGTATCCAGTCAGAATCTGAATCAAACTTGCTTCATCTCATCCGTTGATCTTCTCTCTATCCATTTATCTCTCTGTATTTGATATTATCCTCAGTTGCTCTTTAGCTAACCAAAATGGATTTATAGAAATCTGATTTTTGTCGGTTTTTATTTGGTGTTATCTTTCTGATTTGCTCTGATCTTCAGCTGAACATTTGCCTTAATCCTTGATTTGTTCTAACTAGATCTGAGATCATCCTCAGCTAGCCAAATAGATCTAGTTAAATCTGATTTTAACTGGTATTTATTTGATTTAATCCTCTTTCTCTTCATTATTATCTTTTACAAAATAGACATTTAAGACAAAGAAATTAGCAGATTTATTACACGATACGTGTAGGAGTGTAATTAAAAGAATGCAAAATATGTGTACGATCACACCCCCACACCTATCTTTTGCTCGTCCTCGAGCAAAATAACAAAACTAAACCAAATATTATTAGACCACTTTCGCAGGTGACGCGATTGCACTGAGCTTGTGCAAGAAGCCGTTAAATCTCTAGGTTTCCCCTAAAGGACGAGTTTTATCTCGTGAGGGTTTTCAGTGGATTTGCACCCACAAAATCCATAAAGAAAGAGTAACAAAGAGTTAGTATTTTCGAAAAGCATTTTGAAAGAGAAAATTATTTGAAATATTATTATAAGATTTAAGTAATCTATAAGTTATAGGAAAATCGAATTTTTCATTCCTAAACTTAGTCTCTATTCAAAAATTTGTTACAATCAAAGTAAGGAGTCAAATTGTACTTCTCATCTAGTCTATTACTTTACCCTAAGTCATATGCACCTTGTGACCGTGAAAATTTTGACTAAGGGTTCTTTAACTCTAACTCTTATGCCTTATATATATATATATATACATATATATATATATATATACATATATATATATATACATATATATATATATATATTGGTGGTATCATTCCTTAGTTCTATTAGGCTTTCTAATCTGCCCATGTAACGAGACTTTAATCGATGACTCCCAAACCAAACGGTTTTAGGGCACCAGGTGAGAAAACACCCGCAGGACTTAAGGACTCGAGCAAACAAGGCCACAAAACTAAGGATTTTATTATTTGAATCACTTTTAGGTGTGAATACTTATGCTTTATTAGGCACAAATACCGAGCTTAATCAGAGGATTTTCATATTTTTTTTTCAAACTTATTTAATCATCTTTCGCATAAATATTAAGGCTTGCTTAGGCCAAAGCACCTAGCTAATCAATAATTAGATTTGTTCATCTTTCATAGATATATATTTTTTCTTTTCTTTTTTTTCTTTTCTTTTTTTTTTCTTTTTTTTAATAAGGCATAAGAATCTTTGTTTTTAAACCCTAAGTGTGTAAGTGTATAAGGTGCGCATATTTCTTCAAGGTAAAGATCAAGACTAAATTACTTTCACAAACTTTCTTCCTATCTTTAGAAATCAAACAAATAATCTTATTTTAACCAAGTATAAGAAATCCTAATTATGACTTTCCTATTCCTTAAAATTGACTTAATTTCTTACAAAAAATATGTCAAAATATTGTTTCTATTTTCAAAAAGTTTTTTAAAAGTAAAGAAAGTGTTAGTTTTTGTTTTCTTTCTTTTTTTTTAATAAAAAGAAAAAACTTAAGTTATGTTAGACCCTCCCCCACACCTATCCCATGTATTTTCCTCAATGTATGAATTAATGCATAGATGCATGAAAAAGAAGAAAGTGAAGTAAAATATTACTTTAAGGTGGTGGTTCCGGTGGTGGTCTGATTGGGCCAAGCGTTTCTGCTCAATCTAGATATTGTGGATTTTCATAAAACCCACCTTTCATCACCTCTTTCTTATTAATATTTTTATAATCCCCAATATGAATAGGATCATGCAAGATCCTAGCATGAAATTTTTCCCGGTTATATGACCATTCTTGGGATATCATCACAGAGTCATATTGATCTAAACCTTGGTCCAACAATGGAATGTGATTTTGTGAAATGGATGATTTGGGCTCAACAATGAAGGGAATAGAAATCGATATTGACTCGGGAATAAAACTTAAATCAAGTTTAGGTTCGAGAGTCAGAGTTGGCTCATGGATTTGGTCCAAATTATAGAATTCAAGTTCACATTTATTTTTCAACAATGAAATATGACTATCCAATATAGTTGGTTCATGTTCAAGCTCTACAGGGATAAGAATCAGTGTTGGCTTCAGAATTGAGACCAAATCGGGTAAGAAAATCGGAGTCAGCATTGATTCAAAAAGTGGAACTGAATCACAATATTGGGAATCTGTATCACATTCATCTTCAAGTTCAATCTCATTGAAATGAAAACTTGCCAATTTATCAATGGGTTAATATTGGTCAAGTTCAAAGTTTTGTGATGAAATCGAATCTTGGTTAAAATCTCCAAGATACCATGATTCTTCGTCAATATGGCTAGGAGAATCAGGAGCGGTTGAAAATGTGTTAGGTAAAGTTTCCTCATTCCTATCATTAATTGTTTTAACCAAATGACTCGCTTTTGCTTCTAGCCTATTGAGAGATTGTAGACGATCCATTTGAGATTGAATACAATCATTTTGGGACTGAATCATGAATTCCATATTCTTTTCTAAGTCAACAGGTTCTTCTTGTTGTGGTTGGACTTGGAAATTAGAGTAAGGATCTTGGATTTGGGAATTATTTGAGAGAATTGAGCCCCTATGATTTGAACTTGTCGTGTGGACTCAAGGAAGGCTTCAAATGTCTTTTCTAAAGAAGATTTCTCTTCTATAGGTTGGTCTTGGTATGGATTATTGAAGCTGTTTGTTGGTAACGTTGTTGATAGTAAGACTCAGGAGAGTTGCATCCCTACTGACTCGGTGAAGAGTGGTGATGATTGTCCCATTCTTGTTCATAGTACTGGGATTGGGGCATATTTTGATTCAGATAAGACCAATCTGGCATACTTGGTTGGTTAAAGTTATGATATGCCGGGTTGGTAATATCCGAAGAAGAGGTTGATGTGTAATATGGATTACCATTAAAATTGAAAAAATTATTGTTATAAGCCATATCACACAGGAAATGACAATCACAAACAAAGAAAAACAAACAAAAAAGCAAGTAAGTAAAAAGAAAAAAATTCTAAACTAAGTTAGGGTAAATCTTAGACCTAGACGAGTCCTAACTGGTTAGACTGTCCATAGGAGGTATTATACAGACTTTGACCACAAGCTAATCAGCCAGGTCAGGTCAAGATTGGTGGGAGGTTATCCGTCAAAGACATTCCTTAATTAAGTAACCACCAACCTTCGGGCTTTCGGCCCTTAATCCCCTTCCTAGACACTGATTTGGCAGGAGTCAAATTCCAATACCTTTTCCCCTTAGGATAATCTCCTAATTGAGTCCGAGATGTCCCTAGGGCCAACGTCTACTCATTTTTTAGTTAGGCTTGGGTTAGTGAGTGAGGAGATTATTTGTGGGATAAGGGAGGGTAATAACTTCCCCACCTTATCTTATTTATAGGACAAACCCTTAAGATTGATTTAGTGCACTGTACAAGAAAAGCAACACTTAAGCAATGTAAACAATCCAAAAGTGTTCTTATACTAGATGCTATGCACACGTACCTTTGCTCCAGCACTCTTCAACAGTAAATAGAAAATGTAATGAAATAGACGCGTGCCTAAATGCAAAGTCTAAATCATTTTTTTAGCATTTACAATCATCCTTTTACTGTTGAGGTTAGAAAGTAAATACAGTGAGACAAACAAGAAAATAACTGCTACAGATATCTAAACTACGCAATTCAGCCAACTGCAGAAAATACAGGTTAGTAGTTCACTCAGTTTGCCACAGGACTGTAGCAAATCTGAGGGCTTCTTGGCTCTGCTTTCTTGAGCAGGGTCCAAGGCTACTTATGTGTCCACTGCAGCAAGAATTCCTTATTGTTAAATCTGTACAAAAAAAAGAAGAAGAAAGTTAATCAAAAAAATGTAAACTTTAAAGAGAATTACTTACCGTCCCTCCCCGGCAACGGCGCCAAAATTTTGATCGAGCCAAACCTGCACATAAAAATACAGAAATTTAGAACAGTGCTAGGTCCTCAATTCTACCGTGTAGCCTAGGGCTAACGGGTCGTGATCCACAGGGAGGGACAGCGATGGAAGCGTTATGTAAGTTTCTTCTTTTAATTTACCAAAATTAGTTAATACTTATCTTCTCAGTTAATAAAAAAAATAAAAATGTTAAGTTAAGTTAAGAAGAAGATAATAGAAGAAGAGATGATGGTATCGTTGTTGTTTTATCTATAAAAGAAAAGGAACCAAAAAGAGATAAAGAAAAGTATGATGCAAAGATTAGAAATAAAAAGAAATAAAAGAAGAATATTTACCTCTATTGTTGAACCATAAATGAAATTTACCTTAGAATCGAGTAAAGCAAAGTAGTAGAAAAAAAGAAAGGAAAGAAAGGCTTCGGCCAGATTGAGCACAATGAAGCTCCATTGATTGTCACCTTCAATATAGGCTTCTTGAAGAAAAGATTACAATAGTGTCACTCTACAATAGCTCTTCCTCTCTTTTAATCATGCAACTTTCTCTAACCTAAGCTAAAAAGAAAAGTAAAAGAAAAACAAAAATTACATTGAAGAAGAAAAGAAAACCTAAACTAAAGCTCTCTCTGAAGTGGTGTTCTCCCCTTGACTTTGAGATTGCAGGTATTTATAGAAGAAATGCAGAGGTTAGAGGAGTATGAAGATAGGGAAAGCTGTCTTTTCTGAATTTGAATCCTTCCCTTATCTACAAACTTGATTTGAGGTGGATATTCAGTTCTGATCTGCAGTTTATTGGCATGTTGATTACTGAATATCACTTATCAAATGACTGAATTAGAAATAATGATCAACATAAGAGTTGTAGCTCTGTAAGTCTACTTTCTAGATCATCTTGAATCATTAGATTTGAGATTTCGTAGCGAAAGTTATGATTCAAATACTAAAATGTATCCAGTCAGAATCTGAATCAAACTTACTTCATCTCATCCGTTAATCTTCTCTCTATCCATTTATCTCTCTGTATTTGATATTATTCTTAGTTGATCTTTAGATAACAAAAATGGATTTATAGAAATCTAATTTTTATCGGTTTCCATTTGGTGTTATCTTTCTGATTTGCTCTGATCTTCAGCTGAACATTTGCCCCAATCCTTGATTTATTCTAACTAGATCTGAGATCATCCTCAGCTAACCAATAGATCCAGTTAAATCTGATTTTAACTGGTATTTATTTAATTTAATCCTCTTTCTCTTCATTATTATCTTCTACAAAATCGACATTTAAGACAAAAAAATTAGCAGATTTATTACACGATAAGTGTAGGAGTGTAATTAAAAGAATGCAAAATATGTGTACGATCAGTAATTTTTCACCCCTTTGAATGGTTGTTTCTCAGTGAAGACAATTCGTACTGTTGTATCATCTTCAACATATTTGAAGCACTGGTACAGAGTGGAGGGAACGGTTCAGTTGGCGTGGATCCACGGTCGTAGTAGTAACAAGTTGTATGACGTGTCAGCGTCAATGACATAGCACGTCACTTCTGACTTCAGGCTCCCGATTCGGTAACGGAGTCAAATTTTTCCAAGCAGATGACTACTTCCGGCATTAAAACCGTATATTGTTATAGTGGTTGCGGCAACCTATATAGTGGTATACCGAGGAAGTAGAGGAGCTTTTTGAGGATGATGCTGAGTGCAGACCCCGGATCAACCTATACCCTTTCAATGCATGTTGAACCAATGTATCCGGTGTAGTAGAAAGGTCGATCGTGCTTATTATCCTTGAGAAGCATATCTTCCGCTGTGAAAGTAATAGCAGGTACCTTTGATTGTACATGATGGCATTCAGGGCAAGAAGACTGAGCGTCATCTTTAGGGATTTCTGGCATATACGTCAGGAATGATTCTGAATTAACCAGTGCATCTCTGAGTGCTTCTCTTGCATCTTTTGAGAGACAAAGGAGCTAGTGTATGTTAATACGAGCCGAGATATTAGCCAGCTGGGCTAATATGTCAAAACGAAAGGGCGTGTCAAGCCCTGGACCTGAAGGCTTCTTCAGGACATGGTCGAATCAGACTTCCTTTGGCTTCTCCTTTCCCTTGGTTGGAACTGAAGCGGGTGCTGATATTTGTACTGACGTCGTCTGCTGTTCTGTCTCGTCAGTAACTTTCTCATACTATTTTAAGTATGATTTTCTTGATCGAGTACCTGTTGGCTGAGGTATATCAGCTCGCGTTATGCAAACGTGCTTTTCTCCTTCAGAATCGCTGAGAGAAACTGTTGTGAGATTGTCATCGTCTGGTAGGATGGAGATGACATTATAAGATTTGCCCTTCGACTTGGACTTCTTTGAATCCCATTGTTCGTCTTGGACAACGTCTGGGTGTATCCACATGATTTTCCCTGTATCCAGTGTCAAGGGAACAAGCCCCTTATTCTCTTGAGTTTTAGCTGCGGATGCTTGACTTTCAGTCATGGTGCAAGAATCAAAAAGGTACCGTCAAGAACTGTGACTTTGGAGTTTTGCCGAACTCAAGGGTCACCATGTTTGCAGTGACTTTTTTTTGCTCTGACTTCAGTATCAGGACTCCGGCGTTGACTAAAGCTTGAATTCTGTCCTTGAGGACAAAGCACTTGTCGGTAGGATGATGAATCATCCTGTGAAAGAGACAATATTTGGGATCGTTCGTGCGTCCTATTTCATTAGGACGTCGAGTATCCGGCAGCTTCAATTTATTCCCTTTGTAGAGTAAATGGAATATTGTGACCACCTGATCGTCTTTAAAGGAGTAGTGTTTCAGAGGAAACTTAGACTTCTGATTATTGAAGCTGCTCTTCTTGGCCTTCGACTGAACATCCCCTGATAATTCGACATAGTCTCTTTCCCTTTGGCTTAAGAAGACTATGCCATGTAGCCATGTCCTTTATTATTCATACCCCATTTGCCTTTAAGGATAGATGGTTCAAACTTTTTAGCTGACTTTTCGGCTATCTCAGCTTCTCGACCAGGTCCTTCTAGGTATGGGCTTTGACAGCCCCCATGCGAATTTCTATTCGGTCTAAGAAGTTGTGCCTACACGTCTGTAAGAGCATAGGTAATGGCATCCCAGCTGGGCACATCAAAGACAAGTTTCTGAACTGCTCAATGTAGTCACGGACAGATTCGCCCTTCTTCTGTACAGTAGAGAGGAGTTTGTCCATTGTTACCTCAGTATAGTCCTCGTAGAAACGAGAAAGAAATCGAGTTTCCATGTCGATCCAGGAATTGACAGAGCTCAGAGGGAGACTTCGGAACCAGTCAAATGCTACCCCCTTTAAGGTGCCAATGAACAGTCTGGCCATGATAGCATCATTGTTTATAACATTACCGGTCTGAGACCGAAAATAGTAGATGTGCTGGTTTGGCTAGTCTTACCATCGTACGTATGTAACGTTGGTGGTTTGAACTTTGGTGGGTATGGTACTGAATCCCATTCCAGCGGGTAAGGACGGACTGCCCCTACTTTCTTTAGTTCATCCCTCTGAGTTAGGGATGCAATTTGAGCTTGGATGCCTTTAAGAACTTCAACGTCTAAAGAAGAACTCTCCTTTGACTTCTCAGTCTTTGGTTGTTCATTGTTAAGATGTTCTTCCTCATCATGGTTACTCCCAATATCATTGTTATTCTAGTTATTGAGGAGTTGAGCGAGCATCTGTTGAATGTTGTCAAAGCTTCTTGCTGGGTCTTGAAAGTTTGCTCCTGAGCTTCCAACCGTCAACGAAGGTCATCATTACCGTTATCAGCCATATTCACTGATACTCTATTCGTTCATACCGAGCTGGCTGTTATCGAAGAGGCATACCCACTGTCTTCATCCTCTTCATCAGACCATTGGACTAATCCTTTCATTGGTTCTGGTAAGGTTACTACAGTTGAGGAAGATGGCTGCTCATAACTGTAGGGTATTGCAACCCTAGATCTGGTGTTCTGGAAGACACCTTCTTTATGTACCAAGACTTCGCCAAGGCCCGGGCTATAATCCGTATCTGGGGAACTATAGGGAGTGTCATGTGACGCTCGTCTGCCCTTATGCAACTCTCGTCTCCTTCCGATCATGTTAACGGATGCAGAGGGCAGATCTTGAGATACGCTCCTTTTGCGATGTTTCACCGGAGCTTGCACCGACAGTCGATCAAAAACTGATCGTCGGCCTAGAGGAGTGGCGGAGATTGGTCCTAACCGGCAATAGACTGAGTGGAGTGTCACTAACTGACATCCCACTTGTTAACAACAGGAGGGAGAAGTTTGGAAAGATTCTGACTTTCATTCGCTTGTCAAGAATTCCCACAAGTCAGACCCAGTTGGGCCTAAAAGATCCAGCGCAGAGGCTCTGTTGGATTGCGCATAGAATGATGTCCTATTCTTTTCATCACCGCAGAAGTGATTAGCATTAGATAGTGCTTTAGCTCTAACTTGGCGGCTAAGAACCTTGGGAATGTGCTTGGATGCTGAAGCTGCATAAGCACCACTGTCAACACTTAGGGATGATCTCTTAGCTCTGCTACGAAGGGCGAGTTTAGTGCTTGATGAACTGAGGAGCGAAGCACACTGTGGTGCTTTATCCGCTATGTAGCTGCGAAGGTGATTAGCCCTAGATAGTGCTTTGGCTATAAATTTGCGGCTAAAAGCTTTGGAAATGCCCTTGGGCACTGAAGCTACATAAGCACCGCTATCAGCACTTAGGGGCAATTCCTTAGCTTCGCTGCAAATAGCGAGTTTAGCACACTATGGTGCTTTGGTTCCAGCTTCGCGGCTGTGAACATCATGTGTACCCTGAGGTACTGTATTAGTAGCTTCGCTCATAAGAACGAGGCTGGCGCAAGGAGTTACTGCTCCTAAATTAGGCGAAGGCATGATCGTCGTCATAACTTCGCGGCTAATAGTCTCGACGAAGCAGGCAGGCATTGATCGCGTAAAAGCAAGTATTAAAATGAGAGAAGGAAGTGTGGGTTGATGTTACTGCTTTTGCGATTCCTCCGTAATAGCGAAGTGGCTATACAGGTCGTATCCACAAGGAGGGAGAGCGATAGAAGCTTGATGCGGCTTAAAAAGTTCAAGAAGAAAGAAAGTTTTTATTTCCAAATAAAGAATTGAAAAAGTGAAGACAAGTTATTTTTAAGAATGGATGGAAAATATTTTGGTGGTTTGTAAAAAGTGGATTCTTTAGTTGTAAAAATGCATGGCTAACTTTCTACTAAGTGCTCCCTCTAATTTCTAACTTTTTGAAGATAGCCTCACGATGGATCATAGGCAAACATGACACTTGTGCATTGGAACTAATCACGTGGAAATTGAGTGAGAGTTCATCCTAAAACTTAGCCTTACACGGAAAAAACTCGGACATTCCCATATCAAGATCCGATAGAAGGTGAGAATAAGGGAAGACTCGAGTGCACTATTGGTATCGGCAAAGTTAAAAGGAAAAGAGTCTAACTTACAATAACAAGTAAAATACACAACTCATAGATCATCAAAACTCGTTAAGTATGAAATATAAGAAAGTAGATACTTGTAGGTAAATTAGAGTTAGAACCCTCGTCTTAAGATGCCATAGCTCTCATTTGCACAAGGCTTGTTTGGCACTATTGACTCATGCGGGTTATCAAACAAGTGTTAGAAATTAGTGGGTTAGTAGTTAGTTAGCCATGCTATAAAAAAGTTAGTTGGCCATAAAAAGAAAAGAAACAACAAAGGAAAAGAAGTAGAAAGAGGAAGTTACACTACAACAAAGTAAAAGAAGAGGTGAAGAAGAAAGAGGAAGTTACACTACAACAAGGAAGTAAAAGTAAATGCAAAGACAAGTAAATGAAAGAAGGAAGAGAAGTAGTACTTGTATTATCTTGTCACCCTTCAAATACAACACTTTACACACACTCTCTCTTTCTCTTTAATGGCTACAACCTAAAACTAGAAGAAGAACAACAACAACTACAAACCTAAAAACAAGATTACAAACTTGCTAAAACTCTCATCTGCTTTCACTGAAGACCCCAGGGGGGTATTTATAGGCACCAGGAGAAAGAGGCCACGTGCACTGCACGTGGCCCAAAACCCAAGCGCGCGTGCGCCGGCATGGCCGCGGAAACGCGGCTTTGGCCGCGTTTCCGCGGCCATGCCAGGGCGGCGCGCGCCCAGTTTCGGGTAGCGTGTCGCCCATACTGTCCTCTGGTCGTCTGGGTTCCGAGATTTGCGATTTGACCCCCTGTACTGACAAAAACTTCACTCTAAAGTCCATACCTAGTTGGTAGGCTTTTAATCATCAATTAAATGGTGATTTTGGTGTTCTTCTTCATTTGCACACATGGACCTAGAGTCAAGCAAGCAAGGTATTATTAGCAGAATTTATTATCAAATAAATGTGAGAATGTGATGAAAATTATGCAAAATTAGAGACTAATCACACCCCCACACTTATCTTTTTTCTCGTCCCGAGCAAAACAAAAATGAGAAAATTATTATACCACTTTCGCAGGTGACACGATTGCACTGAGCATGTGCAATAAGCCTTTAAACCTCTAGGTTTCCCCTAGAGGAGGAGTGTTGTCTCCTGAGGGTTTTCAGCTGATTGCACCCACAAAATCCAGCAAGTAAAGAAAAGAAATTAATTGTTAGAATTATTATTATTATTATTTGTTTTTTTTATATACATGAAAAAGAACTTTCAATCATCTAAGTAAAAATGACCGAATGATGTAAGAATTAGTTTTAACCCTCATAAGTCCTCTTATATTTTAGCCTTCATAAAAGAAGAAACTATGGTTTTTCTTTAAATTTAGAAAAGATCTTGTACTTCTAACTCATTCTTTTATTTTGCTTTAGATAGATATGCATACTGTGTAAGTGTGATGTGCTTGGGATTTTTCAACTCAGCTTTGAATATTATTTTATTAATATTTACTTATTATTATTATTATTATTATTATTTCTTTATTCCATTAGGCTTTCTACTTCACTTATGTAGCACATATCAAATCGATGACTCCCAAACCAGATGGTCTTAGGGCACCAGGTGGAAAACCATCCTTCAGGTCAAATATGCAAGTGGAGTAGGCCACGAAATCAAGATTTATTTATATATAATAATTGTTTTGGCGTGAGTAATTATGCTTCTTGAGGCACAATTATCCAGCATTTTCTTTTCTTTTCTTTTCTTTTTTTTTTGGCGTGAGTAATTATGCTTCTTGAGGCACAATTATCCAGCTTCTTTTTTTTTTTTAAGTTGTGTCTCTAAATCCCAAGCATGTGTGTGTGAATTATGCATATTCTACTAAGGCTAAATAAAAGGTATCAGTTATTTTCCTTATCCCTCCTATCTTTTTAGTCAAACCATTCATTCTTGCTTACTTAGGCAAAAATAAAGATTTATTACTAAGGTTCTCGTAATTCCTACAGTCTTTTGGTATTTTTATAAAGAGTATGAAATTTCTTTTCAATCTGGAGATTTTTTTTAAATAGGAAGAAAAGGAAAGAATAAAAGGAAAAAGAAAAACTGTTAGCACCCCCCCCACACCTATCTAATGCATTGTCCTCAATGAATGTAGATGAAAAATGCAAATGCAATAAATAGGGGGAAGGAATGATATTACCGTCTTTGCGGACTCGGGCCAGCCAAGTACGAAGAGGCTATAGAAAGGTTAAAAAGAATGTACACGGGGTAAGCATATAAACACATTTTTTGTTTTTTTTTGTTTTTTTTTGTTTTTGTTTTTTGTTTTTTTTGTTATTAATAATAGTTGTTGTGGTTAGGTGTATGATGGGACAAAAAGAGTCAGCACACTATCATCCGGAATCATCGGCTCAGTCGTCAAGAAGGGCTTCAGTCTTTGCCCATTCACTTTAAATTCCGTGTTATTTCTAGGGTCTGCAATAAGCACAGCACCGTGTGGGAAAACAGTTCGCACAATGAATGGTCCCAACCAACGAGTTTTCAGCTTCCCCGCGAAAATATGAAGCCTAGAGTTGTACAGCAGGACCCTATCTCCCGGTGCAAAGGTTTTTCGGGTTATGAGTTGGTCATGAAAAAGTTTGGTCCTGCTCTTGGTGATTCGTGCATTCTCATAAGCTTCATTCCGTATCTCCTCTAATTCTAAAATCTGCAGTTTCCTAAGTTCACCGGCCTTGGTCAAATCAAAGTTGAGTTGCTTAATTGCCCAGAGGGCCCGGTGTTCTAACTCTACTGGCAGATGACAGGCTTTGTCAAACACGATTCTATAAGGAGACATCCCCAGAACTGTCTTAAATGCGGTGCGGTAAGCCCACAATGCATCATTGAGCTTAACCGACCAATCCTTTCGGTTTTGTCCAACAGTCTTTTCCAGAATGAGCTTGATCTGTCGGTTGGTGACTTCGACCTGCCCATTTGTCTGGGGATGATACGGTGTTGATAACTTGTGATTGATGGAATATTTTCGCATTAGAGCTTCAAAAACTCTGTTGCAGAAATATGATCCATTATCACTAATTATCGCTCTCGGGGTGCCAAACCGGGAGAAGATGTTCTCTTTGAAAAATTTGACAACCACTTTGTTGTCATTCGTCTTGGTTGGCACAGCTTCTACCCACTTAGAGACATAATCTACAGCAACCAAGATGAATTGGTTGCCGAAGGAGTTGGGGAATAGCCCCATGAAATAGATACCCCAAACATCAAAAATTTCAACTCCAAGGATCGGGTTTAGGGGCATCATGTCTCTTCTAGAAATTTTCCCGATTTTCTGACAATTTGCACATGACTTGCAAAAATGATATGAATCCTTGAACAAAGTGGGCCAGTAGAACCCACTTTGTAGAACCTTCTCTGCAGTCTTGCGAGGACCGAAGTGTCCTCCGCATGCAAGGTCATGGCAAAAGCTGAGCACACTCCTCTGTTCCTCCTCGGGTATGCATCGTCTAATTATTTGGTCGGGACAATACTTAAAAAGATACAGTTCTTCCCAGAAGAAGTACCGTACTTGGGCAAAGAAGCGGTATTGGTCTTGCTTTGTCCAGTCAACGGGTAATTGTCCTATGGCCAGGTAATTAACGATGTCAGCATACCAGGGTTACTTAAGAATGGTTAGGATGTGCTCATCAGGGAAATCCTCATTGATCGGAGCTCGGATGGTTGGTGCATTCGGAATTCGCGAGAGATGATCAGCGACCATATTTTCTATACTTCTTTTATCCCTGATTTCTAAGTCAAATTCTTGAAGCAAAAGGATCCACCGAATCAGTCGGGCTTTTGCTTCCTTCTTGGTCATGAGGTATTTCAGAGCTGAATGATCCGTGAAAATCACCGTTTTCGAACCTAACAAGTAGGGCCAGAATTTTTCTAACGCAAATGCAACGGCCAAGAATTCCTTCTCAGTCGTTGTATAATTCTGTTGGGCGTCATTCAAGGTCCTACTCGAATAGTAGATCACGTGCTGCCTATTATCGATGCGCTGTCCTAGAACAGCACCAATTGCAAAATCAGATGCATCACACATGATTTTAAAAGGCTGGGCCCAATTAGGAGCAGAAATGATAGGTGCAGAAATCAGTTCTTGCTTAAGCCTCCCCTAAGACTTGAAACATTCATCATTGAAGTCAAAGGGCACGTCCTTAGCGAGCAGGTTAGTTAAGGGCCTCGCGATTTTGCTAAAGTCCTTAATGAACCGTCGGTAGAACCCAGCATGCCCTAAAAAGGATCTAATATCCTTGATGCTTTTGGGGGGTGGAAGCTTAGCAATCACTTCTACCTTAGCCTTATCTACTTCTATGCCTCTCCTTGAAATCTCATGGCCCAAGACAATCCCTTGTCTCACCATAAAGTGATATTTTTTCCAGTTTAGAGTTAGGTTCTTCTCAATGCATCTTTGTAGCACTAACTCTAAGTGATGAAGACATTGATCAAATGAATCTCCGTAGATGGAGAAGTCATCCATGAAAATCTCAAGAAAACGTTCTACCATATCAGAGAACAAACTAAGCATGCACCGTTGGAACGTTGCAGGAGCATTGCACAATCCAAAAGGCATGCGCCGATAAGCAAAGGTTCCGAACGGGAAAGTGAACGTTATCTTTTCCTGGTCTTCTGCAGCAATGGGGATTTGATTGTATCTCGAGTACCCATCTAGAAAGCAGTAGTACTCATGTCCAGCCAAACGCTCGAGCATTTGGTCGATGAAGGGTAGCGGGAAGTGGTCTTTACGGGTAGCAGCATTCAACTTCCTGTAGTCGATACAAACACGAACCTTGGTAGGCAGTCTTGTTTGTACCTACTCTTTTTCCTCATTTTCTACTACCGTAAAGCCAGCCTTCTTTGGGACCGCATGAACAGGGCTAACCCATTAGCTATCAGAAATGGGATAAATGATCCCATTATCTAATAGTTTCAGAATTTCAGCCTTCACTGCCTCTTGCATGAGAGGGTTAAGCCTGCGTTGTGGGTCCCTCCTAGGGGTTGCTTCATCTACTAAATGGATTCTATGTTGCACGATGGCTGGACTAATTCCCTTGATGTCCTTCATTGTCCATCCAATGGCTTCCCTATGTCTTTCCAGAATAGACATTAAGCTGTCCTCTTGTTGCTCAGTCAGGTGGGATGCTATGATGACTGGCAAGGTGTCCTTTCCGCCCAGGTAGGCGTACTTGAGATGTTCAGGCAGGGCTTTCAGCTCTGGGGAAGGTGTTGCTTCATTGGAGGGAATCTCTGGGCTTTCAATCCTAAGATGGGGTACACTGGGGCTTGATGCCCAATCCACTGCTGAATCTATGATCTGGTCTAGATTAAAATCCTCAGCCTCCAGATCAAACTCTGCCTCAGCTTCTATCTCCATGCATTCCTCATGCTCACTGGTCAGGTTTTCAATAGAATTGACCTCAAATGTCTGATCATTGACATCCCTAGGTTGTCTTCCAAGATTGAAGACATTGACTTCCTTCGTCATATCTCCGAAAGTTAATCGCATGGACCCGTTCCTATAGTTGATTATGGCATTGGCTGTAGCTAGGAATGGGCGCCCTAAAATGACGGGAGTTTGAGACCTAAGATTGGACACAGGTTGGGTCTCAAGCACAATGAAGTCAACGGGGTAAATGAAATCCCCGACCCGGATGAGGACATCTATGATTTTCCCCTTGGGGATCTTCACAGATCGGTCAGCTAGCTGAATGGTGACTCGAGTTGGGCTTAGCTCACCCAACCCAAGTTGCTGGTATACTGAGAGAGGTAGCAAGTTGATACTTGCTCCCAGGTCAAGAAGCGCTCTACTGATTTCGGTCTGTCCTATGGTACAGGAAATGGTGGGACATCCGAGATCCTTGTATTTCACCGGAATGGGACCAGACAGAATTTCGCTTATGTTAGTGGCCAAGAACACTTTCTTGGGCACATTGGTCTTTCTCTTCTTAGTACACATATCCTTCAGAAATTTGGCATAAGCCGGAACTTGTTGGATAACGTCTAGAAGTGGCACATTTAATTTAACCTGGTTGAACATCTCTAGCATTTTCTCTATGTGCAGATTTTTATTATTGTTCCTAAGCCTATTGGGAAAGGGTGCTACATGCTTATGAACTTGTTCAGCAGCTTTGTCTTCGTCAGATGTTTGTGGAGCGGATTGGGAGGAACTAGCAGAGGTGGAGGCTTGAGTGGAATCAGGATGGACTGGACTCTTCTGCTGGTAGCCTGGTTGTCTACCTTCTTTCCAGATCTTAGTGTGTGAACAGCATTACAGTGGTTAATTGATGGATCCTGAATTTCATATGCTTGGTTGGAGGTTTTTGGGTTAGCTAATGGCTGACTAGGCAAAGTACCCTTAGGTCTCTCACTTAGGGAGCTAGCTAACTGGCTCATCTGCAATTCCAATCTTGATATGGCCTGTGAATGACTGTTCAGAGTTTGTCCTTGGTTCTGCATGAAAGCAGACTGGGACTTAATGAAAGGCTCAATGCTCTCCTCCAATTTACTGATCTTCTTTTCCATTGGAGAGCCTTGGGAGGAGGAAGATGGGGCTTGACTGGGAAAAGGTGGTGGAGGAGCAGGATGGTGAAAGTTGTTAGAAAAATTAGGTCTGGGAGGATTGTTTAGGGCCCAGGAGAAATTTGGGTTATTCCTCCAGCCAGGATTGTAAGTCTGCTAGTAGGGGTTGTGAGGCGGTCGTGAGTAAGCCGCGTTCATGTGATCTGGTGGCACTTGTTGGGCATGAAAAACAGGGCACTCTTCAAAGACATGGTTCGGTGCCTGACAATATGAACAACCCGGATTGTGAATTGGTGGTGGGTTGATCTGGTTAACACTAGCAGGCTCTTTTATTTTCAGAGCCTCTATCCTTCTCATTAGGGTAGCAATCTTGGCCTCAGCAGCTATGGATGATTCTAGAGATAGGAGCCCTCCTCTTGAAGCTATAGACTGTGAATTCCTAGGTTTCTCCGAGGCTGGCTCCCATTGCAGGGTTTTCTCAGCTAAGTCCTCAAATAAATCCCAACCCTGATTCTCATCCTTCTGCAAGAATCCTCCCTGACACATCGTTTCTAACAGGGTCTTAGTCTGGTAGTCTAGACCATCGTAGAGAATCTGGCACTGACGTCATTTCTCCACGCCATGATGAGGGCACTAAGCTAGGAGATCTTTGAATCGCTCAAAATATCTCCAAAAGGGTTCGCTCGGGTCTTGCTTAAACTGCATGATGTTCTTCCTAATGAGGGTAGTTTTGTGAATTGGGTAAAATTTCTTCAAGAAAGCCTTGACGAAATCATCCCACGTCGTGACTGAATCTGCTGCCAAACTGTACAACCATTTCTTAGTTAGATCCTTTAGGAAAAAAGGGATGAAACGTAACCTAACGGCATCGTCTCCTAGCTAGGATATTCGCATCATGAGGCATACTTCTTCAAATTCCCTAACAAAGAAGTATGCATCCTCTGATTCTAAATCATGAAATTTGGGAAGAGTGTTAATGTTGGGGCTTTAACTCAAAGTTATTTCCGTTTGCTTCAAGTTGTTTTATGCAAGATGGAAGTGAAGTTCTAATCGGGTAAAATCTATCCTGAAGTGACGCCATCACCGGTTCTGGATGCAAGGGTAGAGAAGTGTTTCTAGTTAATCTGGAAGTTGACGGATCTCTCACCCACTCTTGCATTCAGCACACCACAACCAACGTGAAAACAACAAACAATCGAAAAGAATAAAAAAACAAACAAAAGAAATCAAAAACAACCACAAGCCTTAGTCTAAGGTACCTGGACCTAGACGACTCCTAACTGGTCGATTCTCCGGGGAAGGTTGTTGCAGGAACTCGACTACAAGCTAATCGGCCAGGAAAGGGCAAAGCTCGGGGGGAGGTATCCGGGCGGAGCCACGGGCCTAATTATGCCAAACCACGGAGCTTTTGAGGCTTTACCTCTAAATCCACTTTCCTTAGACACCGATTTTACAGGAGTAAAGTTCGTAAAATTTCCAACCTCGGTTAATCTCTTAGTGAGTCCGAGATGTCCCTAGGGCCAACGTCTATTGATTTTTAGTTAAGGTTTGGGAAAGTGTGAGTGCACTTGGAGATGGTTTTTGGGCTAAGGAAGGGTGATGAAATCCCACCTTATCTTGTTTATTTGGGTTTTGCCCTTAAAGTCAATTGTGCAAGTGTACAATTTATTCACAACATGGTAACACTCAAAGCGGTAAATCACTTCAAAATGTTGGTCCTATTCTATATGAGTGCATACGTACCTTGTCTCCATCACTCTTCAACAGAAATTGAAATGAATTGAAATAGGCACGTGCCCTAAATGCAAAAGTCTAATCCAATTTTTCATTAAGCAACAAGTGAATTTCTGTTGAACTTATTACACATGCATATGGTGAAGCCTCCAAGGAAACTAAAAATTTTGAAAGCACTTTTTTTTTAGCGGCGCTCGGCAACCCTGCAAACGAGTTTGTTAGTACTTCAATCGGAAAAACTCGCTTTTACACGAATTTTTCCGAGGGCAAATAAATCCTCGCGCAATATCCTTGGCCACAATTTTTGCTTCCCGTGATGGTGAGCTCCTTGGTTCTTCTCCTACACACAAAAACAAAGAACAATCTTTAGTAGTGAACAATAAAGCCGTTCCCTCCCCGACAACGGCGCCAAAATTTGATCGCGTAAAAGCAAGTATTAAAATGAGAGAAGGAAGTGTGGGTTGATGTTACTGCTTTTGCGATTCCTCCGTAGTAGCGAAGTGGCTATACGGGTCGTATCCACAAGGAGGGAGAGCGATAGAAGCTTGATGCGGCTTAAAAAGTTCAAGAAGAAAGAAAGTTCTTGTTTCCAAATAAAGAATTGAAAAAGTGAAGACAAGTTGTTTTTAAGAATGGATGTAAAATATTTTGGTGGTTTGTAAAAAGTGGATTCTTTAGTTGTAAAAATGCATGGCTAACTTTCTACTAAGTGCTCCCACTAATTTCTTACTTTTTGAAGGTAGCCTCACGATGGATCACAGGCAAACATGACACTTGTGCATTGGAACTAATCACGTGGAAATCGAGTGAGAGTTCATCCTAAAACTTAGCCTTACACGGCAAAAACTCGGACATTCCTATATCAAGATCCGATAGAAGGCGAGAATAAGGGAAGACTCGAGTGCACTATTGGTATCGGCAAAGTTAAAAGGAAAAGAGTCTAACTTACAATAACAAGTAAAATACACAACTCATAGATCATCAAAACTCGTTAAGTATGAAATATAAGAAAGTAGATACTTGTAGGTAAATTAGAGTTAGAAGCCTCGTCTTAAGATGCCATAGCTCTCATTTGCACAAGGCTTGTTTGGCACTATTGACTCATGCGGGTTATCAAACAAGTGTTAGAAATTAGTGGGTTAGTAGTTAGTTAGCCATGCTATAAAAAAGTTAGTTGGCCATAAAAAGAAAAGAAACAACAAAGGAAATGAAGTAGAAAGAGGAAGTTACACTACAACAAAGTAAAAGAAGAGGTGAAGAAGAAAGAGGAAGTTACACTACAACAAGGAAGTAAAAGTAAATGCAAAGACAAGTAAATGAAAGAAGGAAGAGAAGTAGTACTTGTATTATCTTGTCACCCTTCAAATACAACACTTTACACACACTCTCTCTTTCTCTTTAATGGCTACAACCTAAAACTAGAAGAAGAACAACAACAACAACTACAAACCTAAAAACAAGATTACAAACTTGCTAAAACTCTCATCTGCTTTCACTGAAGACCCCGGGGGGGTATTTATAGGCACCAGGAGAAAGGGGGCCACGTGCACTGCACGTGGCCCAAAACCCAAGCGCGCGCGCGCCAACATGGCCGCGAAAACGCGGCTTTGGCCGCGTTTCTGCGGCCATGCCAGGGCGGCGCGCGCCCAGTTTCGGGTAGCGTGTCGCCCATACTGTCCTCTGTTCGTCTGGGTTCCGGGATTTGCGATTTGACCCCCTGTACTGACAAAATCTTCACTCTAAAGTCCATAGCTAGTTGGTAGGCTTTTAATCATCAATTAAATGGTGATTTTGGTGTTCTTCTTCATTTGCACACCATGGACCTAGAGTCAAGCAAGCAAGGTATTTTTAGAAGAATTTATTATCAAATAAATGTGAGAATGTGATGAAAATTATGCAAAATTAGAGACTAATCAGGCATCTTGCCTTTTTCTTTGCGAGAGAGACGAACTTGTGATGTAGCTACGCCTGAAGCTTCATACAGAGCCTTCTGCTTTGGCCTCCACATCTGCTTTAAAAAAGGAGACTGATCAGTCACATATTTTGCATATACATTGTCACCTTACCATACTTTTTAGCTAATAAATCCTATTAATAAGTCTTCTTCTTCTTTGTTTAATGTAGGCCCAATTGCTAAAAGAAAGGAAATAGAAACAAGCCCAAAAGCCCACCAAATTTTGATTTAATTCAGAATAAATTTGAAATCAAGGAATCAGGGCAAAATCTTGGCATATCAGAGAGGTTGAAAACTGATTGAAAAGAATCCTCCCAAATCAAACGGTTGAAGCAACAATCAAAGGCTGTTTCGTCAAATCCTGGAGCAGAAACGAGAAAACCAGAAGAAGATACAGGAGAATCACTAAACCAGGAGAGCCACCCAATTGGGTATGGCCAACTGGCCACACCAGGGCCGCGAAAATGCGACGCCGCGTTTCCACGGCTTTGTTGTATCAGTTGGGGGAGCGTTTGCTCCCCCAATCTTCCCGGGATCTCCCCCCTCTGGTGTTTTCCTATAAATATCAGTTTCAACAGAGCAAAAAGGGGCGAAGACTAGGATTAGAATTTTTGTTTGTTCTTTAAGGATTTAGGCTCTTTGTTAGATGGTGTATAACTTGTATTTTATTTTGCAATTTGTAGTTCAGTACAAATACTTGTGAGAGAGAGGAATTAAGTGCTTGTAACTTGAAGATTGAAGTGACATCAATACAAGAGTCGAGCTACATTTCTTTTACTCATTTTACGGTATATTTTACTTTAATTACTTGCATTGTTTCTAGTTTCCCATGAGTAGCTAAATCAGTTTTCTGGGCTCACTATTGTATCTCTCTCCAATTCTTCTTCTTTTTTGATTTCATGAAAATGATCCAATGAATCATTTGCATGGCTAACTTTAAGCCTTTCTTCTTGAAAGTATTCTTGAAGGCACATGAGGATGGGTTTGGATCTTTAAACTCCTACTTTTTTTAAGAATGTTTCTTGAACTGTTTTTATTCCATACTTACTTCTTCGCACTTGATGATTTAACATTCGATTCAAAATAGTTTCTTAAAGAAAAGAGTGAACTTTTTCAACCATCTATATGCTTTACTTCAAACTTTCTAAAGTCAACCTTAAGTTTTGCCTATGATCAAGTTGAGGCACTAAGGATTTCAATAGAAGAATAAACAGTTGAGTAGTGAGATAGTGAGCCCAGATTTTCTTCTTTATTAAAATAAACCAAACAATTTCAAGCTTTTTAAATTACCTTCTCCAAAGCCTTCTCCAAAGTTGCAATTTCTCTTTTAATCATCTCCTTCTTTCCATTCTCTTTTCAATTAAAATGAGCACAATTCTTTGTTGTTAAACGAAACACCGAAAAGCTTTCATCGCATTCCTCCTCATGGACACGACCCGTTAGCTACACGCTACACAGTAATTTCTTAACTCTTTGATTGTTCTTTTATTTTTACAATTAATTTTTGGCGCCGTTGTCGGGGAGGGAACAGTGTATTTGTTTTTTAACAAGTTTGGTGTGTTATTTTAGGGACTTGAAGATTCAGATCTAACATTCAAGCTTTGCAAGAGAAGACTTGCAAATTCTGTGCCCCTACTCTCGAAAGTAGGAAACAGAATTTCAAGAAATTGTGTTGCAAAAGTTGAAAAATTTTGTTGGTGTACTAAAACTCTTTTTTGCAGGACATATTGCTCGCAAAAAATTAAGTTTTTGTACGTTATACTCTTGTTATATCTGCTATCTACCATCCCTGTTTTAATTCAACAGTAATTTGAATGATTGCTAATTGCTTAAAAAACGTTTAGATTTGCATTCTAGGCATTTGTCTAATTACGTTTATTTTATAATTACTATTGAAGAGAGCTGGAGACAAAGTACGTATGCATAGCATATAGTTTAGGAAATATTCTTGGGTGATATTTGCTTTTGAATGCTACCTTTCTATATCTTGCACACTTTGCACAATAAATTCAAAGGGCAAAACCCAATTCAAGATAAGGTGGGGAAGTCATTACCTTCTTTAGCCCACAAACCATCTCCAAGCACGCACAACCTAAGCCTAACTAAAATCTGATAGACGTTGGCCTGAGGGACATCTCGAACTTACTAGGAGATTATCCTAAGGGGGAAGGTTTTGGAATTTGACTCCTGCCAAATCAGTGTCTAGGAAGGAGATTGAGGGCCGAAAGCCCGAAGGTTGGTTGTTACTTAATTAAGGAATGTCTTTGACGGATAACCTCCCACCAATCTTTCCCTGACCTAGCTGATTAACTTGTGGTCAAAGTCTACATTATACCTCCTGTGGACAATCAACCAGTTAGGAGTTGTCTAGGTCAAGGTTACCTTAGACTAGGCTTGGTTGATTACTCTTGTTGACTGTTAGTAAACTTGTTTGTGATTGTGATAGTGTTTGTGTATGCAAGTGTGGTCAAGAGACCCTAACTCATCTAGGTTGACTAGAAACACATCACCACCCAAGTTTGGACCAAGACCTGATCCGGTTATGGCTCAACCAACATCCTTGCAGGATAAGTTCTATCCCATTCGAACCTCACTTTCATCTTGCATTCTACTTTCATCGGTTGGTGAATACAATTTTGAACTCAAGCCTCAATTCATCAACACACTCCCCAAGTTTCATGATTTAGAGTCTAAAGAGGCTTACTTCTTCATAAGAGAATTTGAGAAAGTATGTGTAACACCCCATCCTTAGAATACGTACTCAGATGCATATCTTGATGTTTTTAACACTTTATTTTTATTTATTATTTTCCTCTTTTATTTCTCTTACAATAGAAGTACTACATGAATTGATCTCTCTGGTAATCAGATTGGGTCAATTTATTTTTTAAATACTGTTTCCTAATATTTTAGATTTTTCATAATTTTTCAGATTTTTTCTGAATTATTTTTATAAACACCCTAAAATCGGGATTAATCGGTACCGTTGGTTTATTCCTGGATTTTTAATTTACAACTGGGATCAAATTTTGAGAAACCGCTTTCACATATCTACTTAGAATAATATTTACTATCTTAATTCATTTTTTGAGAATTTTCAGAATTTTTCAAATTTCTGCCAGATCTGGCGTCGACCGATATTGGCGGCCGATTCCAAAATTTTTAATTTATAAACTATAAAGAATTTCTTGAAACAAATTTTACCATGATTCTTATAATAATATTCTTGATTTTTTAGAATTTTTGCGGGTCGTTCCGAGATACTTGATTTTCGGACGATTTCGGTATTTTTCCGAAAGTTTTCCGCATCCGCAACCGAATCCTGAGAATCCGCCTCTCTAATTATTTTTCCTTTTTCTTACAAGAAAATATCTTCCTTTTTCCATTTTTTTTCCTTTTTCCTATTTTCTTTCCTTCCTTTTCCTTCCACCAAATTCCACCAAATTCTCCATTCTTCCATTATCTTCTACAACCTTCCACCAAAAATATCTAAACACCAAAAATATCTTCTCCAAAATATCCAATCTCTCTCCCATCACCATGGCCGGCCAAGAGAGAGCCACCTCACCCCCTCCATTTTACAAAAACCCCCTCTATAAATATTTATTTACATCACCTTCACAAATCCAATTCCTATATAAACCTTTCCTTCTTCATTTTACTTCATTTTTCTCTTCACCAACACCTTAACCACCACCAACTCCTCCTTCATCTCCACCACAACCACAACCATCCACCACAACCACAACCACTACAACTTCTATAACTCTCTACCTTCATCTTCTTCCTCCTCCATCTCCGTTAAAACCACCACAACTTCAACAACTCCACCAAAGTCTCTACCTTCTCCTTTACCGTTTCCAAAAATACCACTACAACAAAATCTCTCCACAAACCACCACCCCATCATCTTCTCTAAGGGCCGGCCACCTCCTTTGGATTGGTGCCGAGCTCTTCTTCGTCGGTAACATCTCCGGTGATTATTCCGGTAATCGTTTACGATTATTCCGGTAATCATTTCGGTGACGATTACAACGACACCACCACCATCTTTTTATAACTTTTTCATCACCATCATCTCTACTAATTTCACCACCATCTTCACTTCCACCATCAAGTTCTCCATCACAACACCACCTTCATCTCCACTACTTCTTTTACTTTCCACCAAAATCCATCTTCTTTACCAAATACCATCACCACCAACAAAATCACCTTCCCTTTCCTCTCCTCCTCCCTCTCCTTGGGGCCGGCCACTCCCTAGGCCACCACCAAGGGGTGGCGCACCACCCTAGGGCCGGCGGCCATCCAAAGGCCAAGCCCCCTTTCCCTTGCTCGCTTGGTATCTTTCCTCTCCCGGGGAATCGGACGCGCAAATCTTCAAAAGGGGCGTTTTAGGCGAGTGATTTTCCTCGCCAGAAAATAGACTTGTATTAAAATCATTATTATGTTGTCTGTAGTAGCAGTGCTATGTGGTTGTACGGGTGTGTGTGTTGTAATCTGTGGTTATGTCCCGGACTGATATACTGTAATGCTTGTAATAGGATAGAACAACTCGTGCGGCCATTCAGCCTCCGGTCTCTCACTATTTCGAAAGAGAGGTGATTGGGACCGTCAGGTTTCTCAGCACTGCCTCCAGACCATTCGGCCTCCGGTCTCTCACTATCTTGAAAGAGAGGTGATTGGGACCGTCAGGTTTCTCAGTTCAGCCTCCGATCTCTCACTATCTCGAAAGAGAGGTGATTGGGACCGTCAGGTTTCTCAGCTCCATCTGGTGAGCATACTTAGCGCTCAGCATTTTATTCACTAAATTCGTCTAGACCAGTTGCTACCGGATTTTCTACTCGTATTCTAAAACGAGTCGTCCCGGTAACCTTGCCAAGCGTATTAGTGTCTAAACTCTGTTCGCTACCTGTGCCTCCAGCATACTCAGCTCCACTTAGTTGTATCATTTGTCAACCGATATGTTACCACCCGACATACTACTACTTGATAATTGCTCCTTGTTATTACATGACTTGTCACTTAACGAATATCACCCTCTTGTCATGCTATCACTTGACACCCGGCATGATACACTTGACTCTTATGATTATCACGATAACGGGAATGATGACCTGACATCTTGATATTAACTACTGTACTCCTGAGATACATGTATTCCTGACTTGTTCCTGCTCATTCCCGAAATCTGATAAATACATAATAAATCATAAAAAAAGGAACAACTTGCATCGGGTCGGGGGAAACTCGCGGCTATCAATACATGTTCGTGTTTAAAGTGGTATTAGGCATGTTGTGCAACTAAAACTTCCGGTCTGACCTGTGAGCCTCCAGGCGACCGAGGGGAGTGCTGGCTCCCTCCTTCCTGGTACCATCATGATAAGGGCATCCATAAGACCCTCCTGTAGACCTTGCGGCCGGTTCCATACACCAGTGATGGAACGTCATGGGTCGTGGTCCCGGGCATGTACGGGACCCACTGTAAACATTGTTCGTTGATACCCCCGTTGGTTTCCAATAACAGTCTCAACTTACTCAGATGTGGATGTATGTGAAGTAGGACGCTATGGCACATACCTAGACATATAAGTAAGATGAGTAATAAGATTAAGCATTTAAAAGTACTAATAACAATTCATTCGAGTTTGCCAGTTATAACATTGTGTCTCCTATACATGCTTCTTATTCATAATGCTATATCAACTCTCATACTCTTATGCCACTTGGCTGTAACTTGGACATTTGTTTGGGAGGTTCTGACTCCCTTGAATTTGTATGTTCAGGTTCCGAAGCTTGGAGTGAAGTGGAGCCTTCCACCGAAGATCAAGCTTTCTTCTCAGAGCAGGCTGACTAGTCTCGGTACTTTTAGTACCCGACTTTTCCTTGTAGCTCGCGGGATTTTCCTTCAGCTCGTGAGCATCTTGTATTCATATTGTAAATTTTACTTTTGTACCCAGTTGTGATGCAAGATACATGTAATAGTACATCACACTCGGTGATAACTTTGTAAATTGTACTCCTCATGTTGGCATATGTATAAATACTACGTATTGTCGTACTGTGATTCTTGCCTGTACTGATGCTTAGCGTATATACGTATGGGTACTTATGACCTGCATATATACGTCGCAGTAATGTCTCCGTATCCGTGTGATCGGGGCGTTACAGGTTGGTATCAGAGCCTAGGCTCTCACACCTACAGTACAATCAAGCAGCAAATTAATGGAATATTAATTTGCAATTGTTATGCATGAATCTCGGTTATACAATCCAACTACAATGTACAAAGTTATCTATTCCCTCTTGACTCCTTCCCTTATGTCCTAAAATCCTTCTATCTTTCCATTTTCCAGTCATCATTTTACCAACATAAAGATGGATAGAAGGACGGGTCGTAATAGTTCCGGACAATCATCCGGGCAATTACCAAATGGACCCACGGGAGAAACTGCTGATATTCTGACGGTTATCCAAAATATGATGGAGAATCAACAACAGCAGACAGAACTCCTTCGGCAAGGATTAACAACTCCTAAGGAACAAAGGCCGGGGAATGTATCAGACTTCAGGCGGTTGCAGCCGGCAATATTCACAGGAGGAGAGAGACCACTAGATGCCGAACAATGGCTGATCGACACCACAGATCTCTTGAATGCAGCCCGGGTCCCAAAAGAAAATCAGGTAGAGGTCGCCAAGATTCAACTAAAAGATATAGCCAGGACCTGGTGGCTAGTTGAAGAAGCAAGACTGGAGAAACCCATCACTTGGGACCAGTTTTCTAAGAGCTTTTATAATAGATTCTTCCCTACCACAGCTCAGAGAGAGATGGAAGAACAGTTCATCTGACTTCAGCAATGGAACCGGTCTGTGGATGAGTATACCGCTGAGTTCTTAAGGCTTAGCCGATTTGCTTCATATATGGTGACAGACGAAGAGAAGTGAGCAAGTAGATTCCAACAGGGCTTACAAATGGATATTCAAGTCCTTTTGATTCCTCAACAGCTAAAAACATATGCCCAGGTCCTCACTATAGCTAAGGAGGTGGAGTGAGGACTGGAGAAAAAGAAACTTAACCTGATAAGGAACCAGGCCATGAAGAGGCCATTTCAGCAACTAGGCAGAGGAGGTCCCATCAGAGCTGCAAAAGCCCCAATGGTTAGAAGACCATTTCGATCAGCCCCTCTTCAGATAACTCAACCACTTCCTGTATGTGCTTATTGCCAGAGGACAGGTCACACGCAGCAAGAGTGCCGTAGGGCAAATGGATTATGCCTGATATGTGGTTCCAGTGACCATACAATAGAAGGCTGTCCCCATAAAAGGACAGGAATAGTGAACCAAGCCTTGCCAGCACCTCCAATACCAAATGGACAGAGGAACTAGGGACCAATGGCTAGAAGGGGCCCTCCCCTCCCCGACAGCAAGTGATCCGCCCAGTCCAAAGGGGAGTTAGGACTGCAGCTGGTCGCGGAAGGGGACAAGCTTACAACTTGACTGCGGAAGAGGCCGAGACTTCTGAAGAGGTGGTGACAGGTAAGATCAGGGTACACTCAAAACCTGTTCTAGCCCTCTTTGATTCTGGTGCTTCTCATTGTTACATATCAGATAATTTCGTTGCATTGCATTTTATACCTGTTAAGTCTTTAGACCACAAATGGGAGATTAGTACAGGGAATGGAGTAGTTATCTCCACTAAAATTTGTATCAATTGCCCTGTAGAACTATGTAACAAAACATTGGCCATAGATATGCTCGTACTAGATATCAAAGGGTACGACGTAATCTTAGGCATGACTTGGCTCAGTAAATACTATGCGGTTATTGATTGTCGGGATAAGAAAATTAATTTCAGAATTCCACTTCAGCCTGAATTTCAATTTGACGGGGAGCTTAAGTCTGCCAAGAGAAAAACTCAGATGACTACTACCGAGATTCAGAAGAAGGAAGTACCGGTTTTGGATGAATTCCCAGAAGTGTTTGCTGAGATCTCAGGACTCCCACCTGACAGAATGGTTGAGTTCTCCATTGATACTATTCCAGGCACAGTTCCAATATCCAGAGCTCCGTACAGAATGGCACCCACTGAATTAGAGATTCTAAAGAAACAGCTGCAAGAATACTCTGATAAGGGGTTAATTAGGCCGAGTACTTCACCATGGGGAGCTCCAGTGCTATTGGCTAACAAAAAGGATGGTGGTAAACGGTTATGTATCGACTATAGAGAATTGAACAGAGTTACCATCAAGAATAAGTACCCCTTACCAAGAATTGATGATCTTTTTGACCAACTTCATGGAGCCCAAGTATTTTCTAAATTAGATTTACAATCAGGTTATCATCAGCTAAAGGTGAAGAAAGAAGATGTTCCAAAGACAGCATTCAGAACCGTTATGGACATTATGAGTTTCTAGTCATGCCCTTTGGAGTCACTAATGCCCCTGCAGTCTTTATGGATTTGATGAACAGAGTGTTCTCACCATATTTGGATCAATTTGTAGTTGTATTTATAGATGATATCTTGATATATTCCAAGAATGACAGAGAGCATGTAGAACACTTGAGGATAGTATTACAGACTCTCCAGCAGGAACAACTTCATGCTAAGCGAAGCAAGTGTGACTTCTGGTTAGACTGTTTAGCTTTCCTTGGACATATGATTTCAGAAGAAGGAATTTCAGTTGACCCCAGCAAAATCCAGGCAGTAAAGGACTGGCCAATTCCAAAGACAGTAACTGAAATTAAGAGTTTTATTGGATTACCTGGATATTACCGGCATTTTGTCCAAGACTTCTCTAAGATCGCAGCCCCGTTAACAAAGCTCACCCGAAAAGGAGAAAAGTATATATGGACAGAGGAATGTACTGCAACCTTTGAACAATTAAAGAAAAGACTCATTACAGCTCCAGTCTTGAGGACTCCCTCAGGAGGAGGAGGAATGGTTATATACAGTGATGCATCCGGAAAAGGCCTGGGGTGTGTATTAATGCAACATGATCATGTCATAGCTTATGCATCCAGGCAATTGAAATCACATGAGCAAAATTACCCAACTCATGACCTAGAGCTGGCAGCAGTAATATTCGCATTGAAGATCTGGAGGCATTATCTTCTGGGAGACAAGGTGTTAATCTACACTGATCACAAGAGTTTTAAGTATATTTTCACACAGAAAGAATTAAACATGAGACAGAGATGGTAGCTTGAATTGATGGCGGACTATGATATAGACTTACAATATCATCCTGGTAAGGTCAATACAGTACCAGATGCATTAAGCAGGAAGCCAGAAAATAAAATACTTGTACAACTCACTCAACAGAAGGAGTTGATTCAGGACATCACAAAATTGGACTTAATGCTAGTACGAGGAACTGATAAGTCAGGACAGTTAATGACTTTTCAAATTCAATCAACCCTGATGAATGAGATTAAAGAAGCTCAAAAGGAAGATCCCAGATTACAGAAATTCAGAGCTCAAGTAGAGGCTGGATTAAGAACTGATATCCGTATTCATTCGGATGATGCACTTAATTTTGGTAACAGAATTTGTGTTCCCCAAGGAGAAGTTCGACAGAAAATTCTGGCAGAGGCCCACAGTTCAGCTTATTCCATACACCCAGGGGGAACTAAAATGTATCAAGACATAAAGCAGCAGTTTTGGTGGAATGCTATGAAGAGGGAGATAGCCCAATATGTGGCCAAGTGCTTGGTTTGCCAACAGATAAAAATAGAACACCAGAGAACAGCTGGACTTCTACAGCCCTTACCGATACCCGAATGGAAATGGGAACATATCACCATGGATTTTGTCACGGCTCTACCCCGCAGTTCTAAGGGTACTAATGCAATATGGGTAATCATCGATCGCCTCACAAAATCAGCTCACTTCATATCATTCAGAGTAGGTCAAACAACAGAAGTTCTGGCAGATAAATATATGAAGGAAATAGTTCGTCTACATGGAGTTCCGGTTAGCATCGTATCGGATAGAGACACAAGATTCCGATCGCATTTCTGGGAAAGTCTCCAAGAAAGCCTAGGAACTCGTCTAAAATTCAGTACTTCATATCACCCTCAGACAGACGGACAATCTGAACGAACTATCCAAATTCTTGAAGACATGCTGCGAGCCTGCATGATTGAATTCAAAGGGTCATGGGAAGACTATCTTCATTTGGCTGAATTTTCTTATAATAACAGCTATCAGGCCAGTATCAAGATGGCTCCGTTTGAAGCCTTGTATGGTAGAAAATATAGGTCGCCGTTATGTTGGGACGAAGTCGGTGAGAGAAGACTTTTGGGGCCAGATATACTAATTCAGACAACAGACAAAGTCAGAATTATTAGAGATCACCTCCGGGCAGCACAGAGCCGACAGAAAAATTGGGCTGACACTAACAGAAGACCATTGGAATTCAGAGTAGGTGATCATGTATTTTTAAGGATATCACCAACAAAAGGGGTAATCTGATTCGGTACTCGCGGAAAACTTAGTCCAAGATATATCGGCCCATTCGAGATTTTAGAACGCGTGGGAGATGTAGCTTACCGATTGGCATTACCGCCGTCATTAGAAGGAATTCATAATTTCTTTCACATATCACAGTTACGGAAGTATGTCAAGGATGAGAGTCATATTCTAAATCACTCTGAACTGGAACTACAACTAGATTTATCTTATAATGAACAACCGATGGCCATTCTGGACAAAAGTATCAAGACTCTGAAGAATAAGGCAATACCGTTAGTATTGGTTTCTTGGAATAGGCATGTTCCAGGGGAGGCCACGTGGGAACGAGAGGATGTTATTCGTGAGCGTTACCCTCAACTATTTACATCTTAGTTGGTAAAATTCTTTCTTCCTATTCTTCTTTACCGTCATATTCCCCTTCCTGAAATTTCGAGGACGAAATTTTTTGCAAGGTGGATGGATTGTAACACCCCATCCTTAGAATACGTACTCAGATGCATATCCTGATGTTTTTAACACTTTATTTTTATTTATTATTTTCCTCTTTCATTTTATTTATTTCTCTTACAATAGAAGTACTACATGAATTGATCTCTCTGGTAATCAGATTGGGTCAATTTTTGTTTTAAATACTGTTTCCTAATATTTTAGATTTTTCATAATTTTTCAGATTTTTTCTGAATTATTTTTATAAACACCCTAAAATCGGGATTAATCGGTACCGCTGGTTTATTCCTGGATTCTTAATTTACAACTGGGATCAAATTTTGAGAAACCGCTTTCACATATCTACTTAGAATAATATTTACTATCTTAATTCATTTTTTGAGAATTTTCAGAATTTTTCAAATTTCTGCCAGATCTGGTGTCGACCGATATAGGCGGCCGATTCCAAGATTTTTAATTTATAAATTATAAAGAAATTCTTGAAATGAATTTCACCATGATTCTTAGAATAATATTCTTGATTTTTGAGAATTTTTGCGGGTCATTCCGAGATACTTGATTTTCGGACGATTTCGGTATTTTTCCGAAAGTTTTCCGCATCCGCAACCGAATCCCGAGAATCCGCCTCTCTAATTATTTTTCCTTTTTCTTACAAGAAAATATCTTCCTTTTTCCATTTTCTTTTCCTTTTTCCTATTTTCTTTTCTTCCTTTTTCTTCCACCAAATTCCACCAAATTCTCCATTCTTCCATTATCTTCTACAACCTTCCAACAAAAATATCTAAACACCAAAAATATCTTCTCCAAAATATCCAATCTCTCTCCCATCACCATGGCCGGCCAAGAGAGAGCCACCTCACCCCCTCCATTTTACAAAAATCCCCTCTCTAAATATTTATTTACATCACCTTCACAAATCCAATTCCTATATAAACCTTTCCTTCTTCATTTTACTTCATTTTTCTCTTCACCAACACCTTAACCACCACCAACTCCTCCTTCATCTCCACCACAACCACAACCATCCACCACAACCACAGCCACAACCATCCACCACAACCACAACCACTACAACTTCTATAACTCTCTACCTTCATCTTCTTCCTCCTCCATCTCCGTTAAAACCACCACAACTTCAACAACTCCACCAAAGTCTCCACCTTCTCCTTTAACGTTTCCAAAACTACCACTACAACAAAATCTCTCCACAAACCACCACCCCATCATCTTCTCTAAGGGCCGGCCACCTCCTTTGGATTGGTGCCGAGCTCTTCTTCGTCGGTAACATCTCCGGTGATTATTCCGGTAATCGTTTACGATTATTCCGGTAATCATTCCGGTGACGATTACAACGACACCACCACCATCTTCTTATAACTTTTTCATCACCATCATCTCTACTAATTTCACCACCATCTTCACTTCCACCATCAAGTTCACCATCACAACACCACCTTCATCTCCACTACTTCCTTTACTTTCCACCAAAATCCATCTTCTTTACCAAATACCACCACCACCAACAAAATCACCTTCCCTTTCCTCTCCTCCTCCCTCTCCTTGGGGCCGGCCACTCCCTAGGCCACCACCAAGGGGTGGCGCACCACCCTAGGGCCGGCGGCCATCCAAAGGCCAAGCCCCTTTCCCTTGCTCGCTTGGTATCTTTCCTCTCCCGGGGAATCGGACGCGCAAAGCTTCAAAAGCGGCGTTTTAGGCGAGTGATTTTCCTCGCCAGAAAATAGACTTGTATTAAAATCATTATTATGTTGTCTGCAGTAGCAGTGCTATGTGGTTGTACGGGTGTGTGTGTTGTAATCTGTGGTTATGTCCCAGACTGATATACTGTAATGCTTGTAATAGGATAGAACAACTCGTGCAGCCATTCAGCCTCCGGTCTCTCACTATCTCGAAAGAGAGGTGATTGGGACCGTCAGGTTTCTCAGCACTGCCTCCAGACCATTCGGCCTCCGGTCTCTCACTATCTTGAAAGAGAGGTGATTGGACCGTCAGGTTTCTCAGTTCAGCCTCCGATCTCTCACTATCTCGAAAGAGAGGTGATTGGGACCGTCAGGTTTCTCAGCTCCATCTGGTGAGCATACTTAGTGCTCAGCGTTTTATTCACTAAATTCGTCTAGGCCAGTTGCTACCGGATTTTCTACTCGTATTCTAAAACGAGTCGTCCCGGTAACCTTGCCAAGCGTATTAGTGTCTAAACTCTGTTCGCTACCTGTGCCTCCAGCATACTCAGCTCCACTTAGTTGTATCATTTGTCAACCGATATGTTACCACCCGACATACTACTACTTGATAATTGCTCCTTGTTATTACATGACTTGTCACTTAACGAATATCACCCTCTTGTCATGCTATCACTTGACACCCGGTATGATACACTTGATTCTTATGATTATCACGATAACGGGAATGATGACCTGACATCTTGATATTAACTACTGTACTCCTGAGATACATGTATTCCTGACTTGTTCCTACTCATTCCCGCAATCTAATAAATACATAATAAATCATAAAAAAAGGAACAACTTGCATCGGGTCGGGGGAAACTCGCGGCTATCAATACATGTTGGTGTTTACAGTGGTATTAGGCATGTTGTGCAACTAAAACTTCGGGTCTGACCTGTGGGCCTCCAGGCGACCGAGGGGAGTGCTGGCTCCCTCCTTCCTGGTACCATCATGATAAGGGCATCCATAAGACCCTCCTGTAGGCCTTGCGGCCGGTTCCATACACCAGCGATGGAACGTCATGGGTCGTGGTCCCGGGCATGTACGGGACCCACTGTAAACATTGTTCGTTGATACCCCCATTGGTTTCCAATAACAGTCTCAACTTACTCAGATGTGGATGTATGTGAAGTAGGACGCTATGGCACATACCTAGACATATAAGTAAGATGAGTAATAAGATTAAGCATTTAAAAGTACTAATAACAATTCATTCGAGTTTGCCAGTTATAATATTGTGTCTCCTTTACATGCTTCTTATTCATAATGCTATATCAACTCTCATACTCTTATGCCACTTGGCTGTAACTTGGACATTTGTTTGGGAGGTTCTGACTCCCTTGAATTTGTATGTTCCGGTTCCGAAGCTTGGAGTGAAGTGGAGCCTTCCACCGAAGATCAAGCTTTCTTCTCAGAGCAGGCTGACTAGTCTCGGTACCTTTAGTACCCGACTTTTCCTTGTAGCTCGCGGGATTTTCCTTCAGCTCGTGAGCATCTTGTATTAATATTGTAAATTTTACTTTTGTACCCGGTTGTGATGCAAGATACATGTAATAGTACATCACACTAGGTGATAACTTTGTAAATTGTACTCCTCATGTTGGCATATGTATAAATACTATGTATTGTCGTACTGTGATTCTTGCCTGTACTGATGCTTAGCATATATACGTATGGGTACTTATGACATGCATATATACGTCGCAGTAATGTCTCCGTATCCGTGGGATCGGGGCGTTACAGTATGTCTAATGATGAAAATCCCACACCTTGTAGATGATGCTATTAGGTTGATATTTGTCCCTTTCGCTCTTAAGGACCTAGCAAAAAAATGGCTTTACAGCTTAGCGGTCAGTTCTATCACATCTTGGGATGGTTTTATCAAGGTCTTCTTGATGAAATTCTATCCAATTCATAAGACCGCTCTCATTAAGAAGACAATCATGCAATTCAAGCAAGAACTGAGTGAACTATTCTGGAGGTACTTTGAACGCTTTAAAGACCTCCTTGTCCAATGTCCACATCATGGAATAGAGAAATGGTGATAATGCCAAATTCTTTATGACGGTTTAGACTATTCTACCAAAACTCTCTTAGAAAGTATGTGCCAAGGGGGATCCTTACAGAAGGATGAAAATGAAGGATGAGATTTGTATGAAAACCTAGCTGAAAAGACCATCTAATGGGAACCTACTAGTGAGACCTCTAGGAATCCAAACTCCATCTCTTCAAAAGGAGGTCTCCATTCTATCGAATCATCCATCGCTAATGAGGCTAAGTTAGCTAACCTAGTAAGAAGACTGGAAGCTCTAGAAACGAAGGAACCAAGTCCAGTCAATCAAGTCAGCCCAAACCAATTTCTAACTCCGGGCTGCACTTACTGTCAAGCCACGAATCATGTGTTCGAGGAGTGCCCTGTGTTTCAGGCTCAGCAACAATATCATGAACCGATGAATGCGACCTTTTTAAGGCCGAACAATAATCCTTACGCACCAACGTACAATCATGGCTGGAGAAATCACCCTAATTTCTCATGGAGCTAAAATAACAATGACCATTCACGATCAAATCATGCTAGCAACTTCCATCATGCCAATAATTCTTCCAATCATCAACCCAACTTTTCTAATTTCTATAATAATTCTCCCAACCATCCACCTAACTTTTCAAACTATCAACAAAACTTTCCCAACCAAGTTCCACAATCCTCCTTCCAGAATCCTCAATTAGAAAGGAGAATGACTGACTTTGAAAGAAACATGGAAATATACATGAAAAATCATGATTTTCTCATGCAAACTATACAGAGGTTAGAGGTTCAAATGAACCAACTAGCCACTCCACAGAATGAAAGACAGAAGGGTACCCTGCCTAATCAGCCAATAACCAATCCGAGGAATTCTCAACAAGCTCATTTTGCTGAGGATTATTCATTAAATCAATGTAATGATATTCAAACATTGAGGTCAGGAAAGAGAGTTGATAATCAAGTGTCAACGCCAACCAATCCCATTCAGCACAACCACAATCAAGCATCCACCTCATCTAATCCAAATCCTTCCGATTATGATGAATCTGAAAAAGATAAGTCAACCAGTCAGGTGCACCGGCCTATAGTACCATTTCCTAATAGGTTGAAAAATAACAAGCAAAATTCACACATGGATAAGATAATTGAGATATTTAATCAAGTGAAGATAAATGTGCCACTTCTTGATGCCATCCAACAAGTCTCTTCCTATGCTAAGTTTCTTAAGGACATGTGCACCAAGAAGAGAAAGATTAATGTACCAAAAAAGGTCTTCTTAGTCACTAACATTAGTGAGCTACTATCGGATCCGATCCCCGTCAAGTACAAGGATCCAGGTAGCCTCACCATTGCCTACACAATAGGACAAGCCGAGATTAGTCGTGCACTTCTTGACTTGGGGGCAAGTATCAACTTGCTTCCATTCTCAGTTTATCAACAACTCAGGTTGGGCGATCTTAGTCCAACTCGAGTCACCATCCAATTGGCTGACCGTTTAGTAAAAGTTTCAAAGGGGGAGATTAATGATGTCCTGATCTGGGTAGGGGAGTTTATTTACCCTGTCGATTTCATAGTTCTGGAGACACAACCTGTGTCTAACTCCAATCATAGGGCTCAAACTCCTATTATCCTAGGGCGACCATTCTTACTATTGCCAATGCCAACATCAATTGTAGGAATGGGTTCATGAGGTTAACCTTTGGGGATATGACTAGAGAAGTCAATGTCTTCAATCTAGAAAAACAATCCCGCGATATTGAGAACCAAACATTTGAAGTCAACCTAATTAAGAACTTAACAAGTGAACATAGGGAAGAATTAGAATTAGAAACTGAGTGTGACTTCGGATTAGAGTATGACGACTTTAATCTTGATCAGGTTGTAGATTCTGATGTGAATTGGGCCTCGAACCCTATTTCACCAATAATGGAGCCAACAAATTTGACTAGTCCTTCCAGTGAGCCTTCCTCTTCCTTAGAATTGAAAGTCTTACCTACGCATCTCAAGTACGTCTATCTAGGCGAATAAGAGACATTTTCTGTCATCATTGCCTCCCATTTAATGACGGGAAAGAAAAGATCTTAAAGCAATTCTAAGAAAACATAGGGAAGTCATTGGTTGGACTATGACCGATATAAAGGGATTAAGTCCGACCATCATTCAACATCGCATTCATCTCAATGAAGACGCCACACCTAAAAGAGACCCGCAGCGTAGGTCAAACCCTATAATGCAAGAAGCTGTTCATGCTGAAATTGTCAAACTCTTAGACAATGGGATAGTTTATCCTATTTCTGATAGCCAATGGGTCATCCTGTCCACGCGGTTCTAAAGAAATCCGGTTTCACCGTAATGAAAAACGAGAACAAAGAGTTGGTCCAAACTCGACTTCCCACGAAGATCTGAGTTTACATCGACTATAGGAACCTTAATGCTGCAACTCGTAAGGACCATTTTTCACTTCCCTACATTGATCAAATGCTTGAACGTTTGAGGGGTCACGAGTATTACTGTTTCTTGGATGGTTACTCGGGGTATAATAAGATCCCTATTGCTCCTGAGGACAAAAAAAGACTACGTTCACATGTCCATTTGGGACATTTGCTTATCGTCGAATGCCTTTCGGCTTATGCAATGCCCTAGCAACATTTCAATGTTGCATGTTGAGCCTTTTCTCTGATATGGTAGAACGATTCTTAGAGATCTTTATGCATGATTTCTCCATCTACGGAGATTCATTCACTCAATGTCTCCACCATTTAGAACTTGTCCTCCAACGTTGTGCTGAGAAAAATCTGACACCGAATTGGGAGAAATGTCACTTCATAATAAAACATGAAATTGTCATGGGTCATGAAATCTCCAAGAAAGGAATAGAAGTGGATAGAGCCAAAATTAAGGTTATTGCTAAGCTTCTCATGCCCAAATGCGTTAAGGACATTAGATCCTTCTTAGGACACGCTGGTTTCTACCGAAGATTTATCACGAATTTTAGCAAAATTTCTAGGCCCTTGACTAATCTGTTAGCTAAGGATTTGTCCTTAACTTTCGATACTGAATGCATGAATTCTTGGGAGAAGCTTAAGAGAGAGAGCTTATTTCTGTACCAATCATATCAGCACCGGATTGGTCTAAGCCGTTCGAAATCATGTGCGATGCTTCTGATTTTGTCATAGGCGCTGTCCTAGGACAATGCATTGATAACAAGCAGCATGTGATTTACTACTCTAGTAGGACTCTCAACGATGCTCAATTGAACTACACTACGACTGAGAAGAAATTCTTGGCAGTAGTATTTGCCTTAGAAAAATTTCGTCCCTACCTACTAGGGTCCAAAATCACCATTTTCACCGATCATTGTGCGCTTAGGTACCTCATGATGAAGAATTATGCCAATGCCCGACTCATTCGTTGGATCCTCCTTCTTCAAGAATTCGATCTTGAGATTCGAGATAAAAAAAGGCGTAGAAAATGTCGTTGCTGACCATCTCTCATGGATCCCTAATTCTCCATGCAACGAATTACCCATAAATGAGGATTTTCCTAATGAAAATCTCTTAGCTATCTTTAAGGAACCTTGGTTTGCTGATATAGTAAATTACTTAGTCACAAACCAAACTCCATCTCATTGGTCAAAAAATGATATATATCAGTTCTTATCCCAAGTCCGATATTTCTTTTGGGAGGAACCGTATCTTTTTAAGTACTGTTCTGATCAAATTATTAGGAGATGCATTCCTGATGAGGAGATTAAGAGTGTTCTATCCTTTTGTTATGAACTTGCATGCGGTGGACACTTTGGTCCCCGCAAGACTGCTGAAAAAGTGCTACAAAGCTGGTTCTATTGGCCCACTTTGTTCAAGGATGCTTATGAATTTTGCAAGACGTGCCCTAGATGTCAAATGGTAGGAAGGATCTCAAAACGAAATATGATGCCCCTCAACCCAATTCTAGAAATAGAACTCTTTGATGTTTGGGGCATCGACTTTATGGATCCATTTCCTAATTCATTTGGAAACCAATACATATTGGTTGTTGTGGATTATGTATCCAAGTGGGTAGAAGCCATTCCTTGTAAAACTAATGATAACAAAGTTGTTATAAAGTTTTTGAAAGAGAATATTTTTTCACGCTTCGGAACCCCTCGTGCTATCATCAGTAATAATGGCACTCACTTTTGCAATAGATCTTTTGAAGCTCTTATGCGAAAGTATGCCATAACTCACAAGTTATCCACACCTTATCATCCTCAAACCAGTGGGCAGGTTGAGGTTTCCAATAGACAAGTCAAGCTTATCTTGGAGAAAACTGTGAACCAAAACTGGAAAGATTGGTCCATCAAACTTATAGATGCCCTATGGGCCTACAGGACCACTTTCAAGACGATTCTAGGAATATCTCCTTATAGGTTAGTCTATGGCAAAGCTTGTCACCTGCCTGTTGGGCCTTATGGGTAATCAAGTAGTTGAATTTCGACTTGACTAAGGCCGGTGACCTTCGGAAGTTACAAATTTCCGAATTAGAGGAGTTAAGAAATAAGGTCTATAAAAATGCTAGGATCACTAAAGATAGAGTAAAGATTTTTCATGATAAACACATCATAAGAAAAACCTTTGTCCCTAGACAAAAAGTCTTACTCTATAATTCTAGGCTTCATCTTTTTCTAGGAAAATTGAAATCAAGATGGACTGGGCCATTCGTTGTTAAAATCGTGTTTCCACACGGTGCAGTTGAGATCAGTGACACCAAGAATGGAAATGACTTTAAGGTAAATGGTCAACGCCTTAAACCTTTCTTGGAATCGGTGCCGGTAAATGAAACGGCTATGGGTCTTTTTAACCCAGTATATCGGTAACTTTTCTCTTTTCCATTTTATTTCATGCACCTATACATTTCTTTCATACATTAGGGACAATGCATGAGATAAGTGTGGGGGAGGGTTCTAACATGACTGATATAAAAAAGAAGAAGAAGAAAAATAAAATAAAATAATAAATTTTTTTTGAAAGGTTAGAACAATATTTTGATATATTTTTTATAAGAAATTAAGTCAATTTTATGGAATAGAAAAATCATAATTAAGATTTCTTAGACTTGGTCAAAGTCAGATGACTTGTTTGATGTTTAGGTTAGGAAGAAAATTTGTGAAAGTAATTTAGTCTTGATATTTACCTTGATGAAGCATACATACCAAATACACTTACACACTTAGGGTTTAAAAACAGAGACTCTTATGGCTTATAATATATATATATATATATATATATATATATATATATATAATATATATATATATATAAACAAATCTAATTATTGATTAGCTAAGTGGTTTGGCCTAAGCAAGCCTTGATATTATGTAGAAGATAATTAGATAAGTTTGAAAAATATATATATATATATAAATTCTCTGATTAAGCTGGGTATTTGTGCCTCATGAAGCATAAGTATTCACGCCTAAAAGGGGTACATTTTATAAATAAAAATCTTGGTTTCGTGGCCTTGTCTGCTCGAGTGTTTAAGTCATTAGGGGTGTTTTCTCACTTGGTGCCCTAAAACTGTCCGGTTTGGGTGTTACCAACTAAAGGCTCATTACATGGGCAGATTAGAAAGCCTAATGAAATTGAGGAATAAATTTCACCAGAAATAAATATAAATAAGGCATAGGAGTTAATGTTAAAGAACTCTTAGTCAACTTCACAGTCACGATGGTGCATACGACTCAGGGTAAATTAATCGACTAGATAAGAAGTACAATTTGACTCCTTACTTTGATTGATGACATGTTTTTAAATAGAGACTGAGTTTCGGAATGAAAAATTTGATATTCCTATAACATATAAATTACTTAAAGCCTTGCAAATATACTTCAAATATTTTCTCCTTTAAAATGCTTTTTGAAAATACTAACTTTTTTTTATGGATTTTGTGGGTGTAATCCACTGAAAACCCTCACGAGACAAAACTCGTCCTCTAGGGGTAACCTAGAGGTTTAACGGCTTGTTGCACATGCTCAGTACAATCGAGTGACCTATGAAAGTGGTCTAATAATTGATTAGAATTAGTCTGATGTTTTGCTCGAGGGCGAGCAAAATATAAGTGTGGGGGTGTGATCAGTCACATATTTTGCATATACATTGTCACCTTACTATACTTTTTAGCTAATAAATCCTATTAATAAGTCTTCTTCTTCTTTGTTTAATGTAGGCCAAATTGTTAAAAGAAAGGAAAGAAAAACAAGCCCAAAAGCCCATTAAATTCTGATTTAATTCAGAATAAATTCGAAATCAAGGAATCAGGGCAAAATCTTGGCATATCAGAGAGGTTGAAAACCGATTGAAAAGAATCCTCCCAAATTAAAACTGTTGAAGCAACTGAAAATCACCTAGAGGGGGGGTGAATAGGTGATAATGCTAATCAAGGGCCAAATTAAAAATATGAAGCAATGAGCAACAAATATAGAGATGAATGCAAGTGAATGATGCAAGTCACAATCAATAGCAAGAAGTAATAGCAAGTAAAGTAAACCAATCGCAAACACAAGGATATGTTATCGAGGTTCGAGCACCCAGCTCTACTCCCCGCCTTCCCCAGAAGGATTCTAGCTACTTTCACTATCACAAAGATCAATTACAAATGGAGTACCCAACTCCTACAATTTCAGCACAATACAATTTCTAAGTAATCAAAAGATCACAAACTCTCTCTTTCAAATATCTCTTCCCTTACAAAGGTCCTTAGAGAATATTGAGAAGGAATGAAGCTCTTGTGTAAGTGAAGAAAGAAAATCAAATTCAGAGAGTATATCAAGAACACTTCTGAAAATGAATGAGAAATATCAGCACAAAAACAAGAAACAAGCTCTTTTGTAATATCCCAAACTTTTGAATTTTCTCTTGAATAAATGTTGTAAAGAAACTCTCCCCAAACACCCCTATTTATAGGAGAGGGCTAGGGTTTAGGTTTAGGAATTAATTACTGAAGATTAGGAAGTAATTAGTTCCAAATATACCCTCCAACGGATATTTAATTTCAAAAATCAAGTTAAAACAGAATTAAAAATATGCCCGTTTACTGTTCAACGGCCATATCGGTCGACTGGCCCGGTCGACCGATAGTTCAAAAATTTGACCGTTATGAACTATCGGTCGACTGGTACAGTCGACTGCTCCTGACTGAGACTTTGAAAAATAACCGGTCGACTAACGGTAGCCAGCCGGTCGACCGAAAAGCTAAAGGTTGAACTATCGGTCGAAGGCCGGTAGCCCACCGGTCGACTGGTCAGATCCAGAGAGCAAACTAAAAACTTCGGTCGACTACCGGTAGCCTACCGGTCGACTGACAGACGTGCACACGGATACGTGCACTCTGCCAGAACTCCGGTCGACTGGTGGTATATAGCCGGTCGACCGGCTCAGGTCAAAAATTGAAATACAAAGGGAATTTTGAGAGGAAAAATATTTTGATCAAAACTATTTTGAACATGAAATCAATATACAACATAAAAACAGATTTGTAGGAAGAAGAATTAGTGTTAAAATATTTTTGTATATTTTATAGGAAATAAACTTGGAAAAGGCATACGCGTGAAAACGTGTGTGTTTGAGCTTCAAACCTACTCTCTATTCTTTAACATGCTATAAAGTTATAAAATAAATCCTAAGGACCTCTGAAGCAATCTTTGAGCCATCCAATGCCTTGCAATTGCCTTCTCTTCTATGATCCTTCCTTGATGTGCAATTTGCCTTCATTGCTATGTGGAACTTAGAAGTTTTTGCAAAAGCGAAGCGAATGAGCTCTAAACATGGTACAAAACCTGAAATTCATCTAGATCAAAACATTAGTACCAAATAGCACTTATTTGGTTTGTTATCATCAAAACACAAAACAATGGAGAGTGTAACCTCTTGGGCCAACAATCTCCCCCTTTTTGATGATGACAAAACAAATAGGCTATTTACAAAAATATGGGGAGGAGAAAACTCCCCCTCAAATTATGCTATATTTAAACATTATAAATATGCTCTAAATACCAATAATTGAAATGATAAAAAGAAATGATGCACCAATTATTGAAATCAACAATACAATACAAATGAAACCTTAAAATTTGTACTTGATACCAAAAACACCAAAAATCAAAAATTTGCTCCTTGATACCAATTTATACCAAAATCATAGAGATTAAAAAAAATATAAAAACTCATAAAACTCATAAATTCATATGGAACCAAGACCAAATGAACTTATTTTTGTACATGTAACTTATTCTCCCCCTTTTTGTCATACATCAAAAAGGGTTATGAAAAACATGTTTAATCAATAATACACATATTTAATTCTCCACAAATAAACGAAAATCTAGCAAAATCAAGTGGTTTTGTGAAAATATCGGCTAGTTGAAAATCGGTGGAAACATAATCAATATCAATATCACCTTTCTCAAAATGATCTCTAAGAAAGTGATATCTAATCTCAATGTGCTTGGTCTTACTATGTTGATTTGCATTTTTAGTTAAATGAATAGTACTAGTATTATCACAAAATATTTTAATATTTTTATAATGCAAATCATAATCAAGGAGAGTATGTTTCATCCAAAGGACTTGTGCACAACAAGTCCCCGCGGCAACATACTCCGCCTCGGCGGTTGATAGAGCTACGGAATTTTGCTTCCTAGAGGACCATGAAACAAGACAATTACCGAGAAATTGACATGTCCCACTAGTACTCTTTCTATCTACTCTACAACCCGCATAGTCGGCGTCCGAATAACTAGTCATAGAAAAATCTATAGTTTTCGGATACCAAAGACCTAATCCAATCGTTCCCTTAACATAACGAATAATGCATTTTACGGCAATTAAATGAGATTCTTTGGGACACGATTGAAATCTAGCACAAAGACACACACTAAACATGATATCCGGCCTACTTGCCGTTAAATATAAAAGACTACCTATCATGCTTCTAAACAATTTAATATCAACATTTTTACCTTGTTCGTCCTTATCAAGCTTGGTTGTAGTTGCCATGGGAGTGTTGCAAGTTTTAGCGTCTTCAAGTCCAAACCTCTTCACGAGTTCCTTTGCATATTTGGTTTGGCTAATGAAGTTCCCATCTTGCAATTGCTTGACTTGGAGTCCAAGGAAGAAATTGAGTTCACCCATGGAGGACATTTCAAATTCTTGTTGCATTACCTTTTCAAAATCCTTGCATAAAACTTCATTAGTAGAACCGAAAATTATATCATCAACATAAATTTGGACAATCAAAATATCATTATCAACATGCTTAGTGAATAGAGTAGTGTCTACTTTGCCTTTAATAAAATTGTTTGAAATTAGAAAACTTGAAAGCCTTTCATACCAAGCTCTTGGAGCTTGTTTCAAACCATATAAAGCCTTATCGAGTTTGAAAACAAAATCGGGATGAACATGATCAACAAAACCGGGAGGTTGAGCAACAAAAACTTCTTCATTTAGAAATCCATTTAAAAATGCACTTTTTACATCCATTTGAAAAAGTTTAAAATTTTTAAAAGATGCATAAGCTAGTGTTATCCGTATGGCTTCAAGCCGTGCTACGGGTGCAAAGGATTCCTCAAAGTCGATTCCCTCAACTTGAGTGTAACCTTGGGCCACTAACCTAGCTTTATTCCTAATGACATTTCCGGACTCATCCAACTTATTCCTAAAGATCCACTTAGTACCAATTATTGGTCTATCGTGGGGCTTAGGAACAAGGTGCCAAACTTGGTTGCGCTCAAATTGATTGAGTTCCTCTTGCATGGCAAGCAACCAATATGGGTCCGTCTCGGCTTCGAGAATGCCTTTGGGTTCAAAATGAGAAATGAAAGCAAAGTTACCACATAGGTCATGGAGTTTGGAGCGCGTTGTGACTCCTTTGGAGGCATCACCCAAGATGAGCTCCTTTGGATGATTTGTAGCATATCTCCAAGCTTTGGGAAGTGGTTGCGCACTTTCCTCATTATCCTTTTGAACTTCACCTAAAGGTTCTTGCTTTTCTTCTTGCGCCGGTGAGTCCTTCAAGGATAGTTTCTCCAAGCTTTCACCTAATGGTTCAAACTCTACAACATTCTCAACACACACATTAGATTCTTCAAACTTAACATGCATGGTTTCTTCAATAGTAAGTGAAGATCTAATGAAAACTCTATATGCTTTGCTAGTAGAGGAATATCCTACAAAGATAGCCTCATAAGCTTTAGCATCAAATTTACCCAAATTCTCTTTAGTGTTCAAAACAAAACATTTGCATCCAAAAACTTTGAAATAGGAAACATTTGGTTTTCTAAAATGATACATTTCAAAAGAAGTTTTCGAAGAATTTTTGCATAAATAAATACGATTAGATATATAGCATGCGGTGTTTACGGCCTCGGCCCATAAATATTGAGGGAGGTCGTATTCACTTATCATTGTCCTAGCCATCTCTTGAAGTGTTCTATTTTTCCTTTCTACAACTCCATTTTGTTGTGGAGTTCTAGGACAAGACATTTCATGCTTAATTCCCTTTTCATCACAATAAGTCATGAAGAGTTGGTTAACAAACTCACCACCTCTATCACTCCTTATTCTCAAAATCGGAAAACCTTTCTCTTTTTCAACTCTTTTTCTAAAAATCTTAAAGTGAGAAAAAGTTTGATCTTTATTTTGCAAAAAGAAAACCCAAGTAAATCGAGAGAAATCATCAACTAAAACAAATGCAAATCTACTTCCATTTAAGCTTTTAGTTTTAGTTGGTCCAAATAAATCCATATGAATTAATTCTAGAGGTCTAGTTGACATGATATCCTTGATTGGTTTAAAGGAAGACTTGGTTTGTTTCCCAAGTTGGCACGCACTACAAATGCGGTCTTTCTCAAAACTCAAGCAAGGAATACCCTTCACCAATTCCTTTGAATTAATTCTAGAAATATGTTCAAAAGATGCATGTCCTAATCTTCTATGCCAAAGCCATGAATTTTCATCAAAAGCATTTAAACACTTAGTAGAACACTCTACATTAAGCATGTCAATTATATAAACATTGTCATCACGAAAATCGGTCAAAATACAATCATTCGATTTAATATCAAAAATCTTACAAGAAGTATCATCAAAAACAACTTTAAGACCACGATCACAAAATTGACTAATACTAAGTAAATTATGCTTCAAACCATCAACTAAAACAACATTCTCTATAATAGGAGATGAACCAACTTGAATGTTACCTATACCAATTATCTTGCCTTTGGAATCATCCCCGAAGGTGACGGAGCCACCTTCCATGTACCTTGATAGGGTTGTGAAGTTGTTGATATCCCATGTCATGTGCCTTGAACAACCACTATCAAGGTACCACCGCTCCCTACGTCTTGGAGCCTTGGTGTGTACCTACATCAAACATTTTAGGACTTGATTTTGGTACCCACATTTTCTTGGGTCCATGAGGGTTAGAACCATTAACCCAAACAAGATTATTTGAGCTATGCAATTTATCATAACAAAATTTAGCTAAATGTCCATTTTTGCCACAATATGTACATCTATAAACTCTACCATATTTAAATGCATAATGGGTGTGTGTTTTGTGAGCATTGGCATTGTGAGCATGAAAAGATTTAGCATGAGAAGCATTAGAAGTATGAGCATGTGGAATCTTATCATGAGAAACTTTAGCATGAGATGTATGCTTTTTGGAAAATTTTTCTTCAAGTTTCTTTGTATTAAAAGCACAATCTTTTAAAACTTTTTCAAAATCACTCATTTTAGCTTTAAAAGAAGAAATTTCATTATTATCAACAATAGGGGTTTTACCCTTACAAGAAATCTTATAAGAATGAAATTCATTTTGAATGCAAATAAGATTAGAAGAAAGATCCTCTTTTTCTTGTGAAATCAAAGCAAGTTGAGATTTAAGAAAAGCAACTTCCTTTTGTAGTTTAAAATACTCCATTTTCTTGTTATCATAAGTTTCGGAAAGTTCTACAAAAGCATGCACTAGAACTTCCTTACTTAAATCATCATCATTATCATCTATAGATTCAAGAGTTTGAGGGGTTACCTTGGGTGTGTTTGCCATGAAACACATGTTTGCGGTGTCCGCCTTTTCTTCATCTTCGGACTCGCTTTCCGAATCCCAAGTGGCCTTGTAAGCCTTCTTTTCGTCTTGCTTTCTTGGCTTGAAGGAGGAAGTCATTTTCTTCTTGAATTCCGGGCAATCGGCCATGATGTGTCCGGGCTTGCGGCAATTGTAGCAAATGATCTTTCGCTCCTCTTTACCTTCAAACTTTCTCCGGAAATTTTGCTTGTTCTTCCGGTACATCCTCTTGATGTTGCGCACGAGGAGGGAGAGCTCCTCATCTTCTTCTTCATCTTCATCTTCGTCTTCAATGGTGGAGGAAGAAGACTTGAAAGCGATAGACTTCTTCTTTGTTGGAGCCGCCTCTTCTCTTGCTTTCTTCTCCATCTCATAGGTTTTGAGGTTTCCTATGAGACTTATGATGTCCATCTCGTCTTTGTCGTTCAATTCCTTCAAGGTAGTAGACTTGATCTCCCAAGATGGAGGAAGAGCCCGTATCACCTTGCGTACCTTTTGGTCGTTGGAGATGATGTCACCTAATGAAGAAAGACCATTAGTGATTTTTGTGAAACGAGTAATCATGCAATCAATTGTTTCATCATCTAGCATCTTAAATGATTCATATTGAGACCGCAAGAGATCTACTTTGGCTCTCTTGACTTGTGAGGTCCCTTCATGCGTGACCAATAAGTGTTGCCACATCTCATAGGCGGATTGGCAATGAATAACACGTGTAAGGTCATCCTCATTCAAGGCGGTAAGAAGGGAGTTTTGGGCTTTTGAGTTAGCCTCATACATCTTAAAGTCAAGGTCGGTCCAAGTGCCCTCATCACCATCGGGTGCCTCATAGGGTTTGGTCAAGGATTTGGCAACTAAGCTACCTAGTGATTGCAAAAATATAGTCATCCTAACCTTCCAAATAGGGAAATTAAGGCCATCAAATTTAGGTGGGGATTTAATGTTGTCGGCCATGTTTACTAGTGTATGAATGGATGAATGAAAATGTTGATTAGCAATATTTTAGGATCTCTCTAAGGATGTTAAGCCAAACCTAGAGTCCAAGCTCTGATACCAATTGAAAATCACCTAGAGGGGGGGTTGAATAGGTGATAATGCTAATCAAGGGCCAAATTAAAAATATGAAGCAATGAGCAACAAATATAGAGATGAATGCAAGTGAATGATGCAAGTCACAATCAATAGCAAGAAGTAATAGCAAGTAAAGTAAACCAATCGCAAACACAAGGATATGTTATCGAGGTTCGAGCACCCAGCTCTACTCCCCGCCTTCCCCAGAAGGATTCTAGCTACTTTCACTATCACAAAGATCAATTACAAATGGAGTACCCAACTCCTACAATTTCAGCACAATACAATTTCTAAGTAATCAAAAGATCACAAACTCTCTCTTTCAAATATCTCTTCCCTTACAAAGGTCCTTAGAGAATATTGAGAAGGAATGAAGCTCTTGTGTAAGTGAAGAAAGAAAATCAAATTCAGAGAGTATATCAAGAACACTTCTGAAAATGAATGAGAAATATCAGCACAAAAACAAGAAACAAGCTCTTTTGTAATATCCCAAACTTTTGAATTTTCTCTTGAATAAATGTTGTAAAGAAACTCTCCCCAAACACCCCTATTTATAGGAGAGGGCTAGGGTTTAGGTTTAGGAATTAATTACTGAAGATTAGGAAGTAATTAGTTCCAAATATACCCTCCAACGGATATTTAATTTCAAAAAATCAAGTTAAAACAGAATTAAAAATATGCCCGTTTACTGTTCAACGGCCATATCGGTCGACTGGCCCGGTCGACCGATAGTTCAAAAATTTGACCGTTATGAACTATCGGTCGACTGGTACAGTCGACTGCTCCTGACTGAGACTTTGAAAAATAACCGGTCGACTAACGGTAGCCAGCCGGTCGACCGAAAAGCTAAAGGTTGAACTATCGGTCGAAGGCCGGTAGCCCACCGGTCGACTGGTCAGATCCAGAGAGCAAACTAAAAACTTCGGTCGACTACCGGTAGCCTACCGGTCGACTGACAGACGTGCACACGGATACGTGCACTCTGCCAGAACTCCGGTCGACTGGTGGTATATAGCCGGTCGACCGGCTCAGGTCAAAAATTGAAATACAAAGGGAATTTTGAGAGGAAAAATATTTTGATCAAAACTATTTTGAACATGAAATCAATATACAACATAAAAACAGATTTGTAGGAAGAAGAATTAGTGTTAAAATATTTTTGTATATTTTATAGGAAATAAACTTGGAAAAGGCATACGCGTGAAAACGTGTGTGTTTGAGCTTCAAACCTACTCTCTATTCTTTAACATGCTATAAAGCTATAAAATAAATCCTAAGGACCTCTGAAGCAATCTTTGAGCCATCCAATGCCTTGCAATTGCCTTCTCTTCTATGATCCTTCCTTGATGTGCAATTTGCCTTCATTGCTATGTGGAACTTAGAAGTTTTTGCAAAAGCGAAGCGAATGAGCTCTAAACATGGTACAAAACCTGAAATTCATCTAGATCAAAACATTAGTACCAAATAGCACTTATTTGGTTTGTTATCATCAAAACACAAAACAATGGAGAGTGTAACCTCTTGGGCCAACAGCAACAATTAAAGGTTATTTCGTCAAATCCTGGAGCAGAAACGAGAAAACCAAAAGAAGATACAGGAGAATCACCAAACCAGGAGAGTCACCCAATTGGGTGTGGCCAACTGGCCACACCAGGGCCGCGAAAACACGGCGCCACATTTTCGCAGCTTTGTTGTATCAGTTGGGGGAGCGTTTGCTCCCCCAATCTTCCCGAGATCTTCCCCCTCTGGTGTTTTCCTATAAATACCAGTTTCAACAGAGCAAAAAGGGGAGAAGACTAGGATTAGAATTTTTGTTTATTCTTTAAGGATTTAGGCTCTTTGTTAGATAGTGTAAAAATTATATTTTATTTTACAATTTGTAGTTCAGTACAAATACTTGTGAGAGAGAGGAATTGAATGCTTGTAATTGAAGATTGAAGTGACATTAATACAGGAGTCGAGCTACATTTTCTTCTACTCATTTTACGGTATGTTTTACTTTAATTACTTGTATTGTCTCTTGTTTCCCATGAGTAGCTAAATCAGTTTTCTGGGCTCACTATTGTACCTCTATCCAATTCTTCTTCTTTTCTGATTTTCATGAAAATGACCCAATGAATCATTTGCGTGCCTAACTTAAAGCCTTTTTTCTTGAAAGTGTTCTTGAAGGCACATGGGGATGGATTTGGATCTTTAAACTCCTACTTCTTTTAAGAACGTTTCTTGAACTGTTTTTATTCCATACTTACTTCTTCGTGCTTGATGATTTAACAATTGATTCAAAACGATTTCTTAAAGAAAAGAGTGAACTTTTTCAACCATCTTATATGCTTTACTTCAAACTTTCTAAAGTCAACCCTAAGTTTTGTCTATGATCAAGTTGAGGCACTAAGGATTTCAGTAGAAGAATAAACGGTTGAGTAGTGAGATTGTGAGCCCAGATTTTCTTCTTTATTAAAATCAACCAAACAATTTTCAAGCTTTTTAATCACCTTCTCCAAAGCCTTCTCCAAAGTTGCAATTTCTCTTTTAATCATCTCCTTCTTTCCATTCTCTTTTCAATTAAAAATGAGCACAATTCTTTGTTGTTAAACGAAACACCGAAAAGCTTTCATCGCATTTCTCCTCGTGGACATGACCCATTAGCCACAAGCTACATGGTAATTTCTCAACTCTTTGATTGTTCTTTGATTTTTATAATCAGAGACTTAGGTTCGTAGGGAACCTGACTAGCCACATGCGAGGCTGAGAGGTGTTGGAAGGATTTTGCTTCTCGTTTCTACTCCGAAATCTTGGCCATCGAGACCTTTCTGTGCTTTCGTGCACGGAGCATTGAACGAACCCCAGAGAGGAGTTCTTCGAATTTTCCTTACTCGAAATGAACGACTAGGTTTTTTGTGATGCCCCGATCCGACGGGTACGGGGACGCCACTGCGACGCATATACGCAGGTCAGAAATACCCTCGCGTATATACGCTAAGCATCAGCACATGCAAGAATCAGAGATAGAAGCACAGTGGTTACATACATTCCAACAGAAATAGCGCAAGTACATGATTATCACAGAGAATAATACAACATTACATGAATGTTACATTACCAGGAAGTACAAAAGTACATAATACATGAAGAGATATACAAAAATAGAGATGTGCTCACTAGTAGCAAGAGGGCCTCAGGAGCCAAATAGGAGAAAAACCGGAAGGAAGAACTACGGCATGTTCAAGCTTCCGCTGCGCCACTCTGATCTGCTACAGCCAAGCCACCGTGATCCAGGCTCTAAAATCTGGACATGGAAATCCATGGTTGTTAGCAACCCCAGCGAGTACAAAGAATAAAGCCAGATGGCGTGCATAACAGGCACACATGTACATGATCAAGTGATGTGGTCCAGGCACGCAGGTATAGGAAATGACAAATAATATAAGAAAAATGACAGTAAATCTGAGATCAAGTAAATGCATGTATATCAGTAAATCTGAATCAGGAAATATGCATGAAAAGCGGTATAGAGAGCATAGGTACACATAATCATGCGACAAAATATGGCAATATGTGATAAATACACAAAACACGCGATAAATAAGTATGGACAATTCTAGTTGTATAAGCTCGGATTATGGATTCATGGGGTAATACGTCAAGGGGATAATCCAAACAAGGAAACCCTTATCTATATACCACATATCCGATGTCACCATCATCTGAATTTATACCACTTAAGTTGCCCTCAGGGTAACAGAACTAGAGTGTGTCTGGAGTAACCATGGTATCACAGAGGTCATGTGTTATAAAAACAGGGTGTCAACTCAGAGAATAATACTGTAACTGGAGAATCTAAAGGTGTTACATTTTAATTGATCCAATAATAATAACTAGTACCGTTTGATATTTTAATCGCCTCCCTACCAGCGCCTCACATCACCGATAGTCCATACTAGAGTTCGCACTCTGTAGAACTTACCCGGGTCTGATATGTGAGTACCAGGACCCGAACAAAGGAGAGACCAAATATCACACGTTCCTAATATTATTACTGTTTCTTATGTTCTTATGTTATTCTTGTCCCTTTTCCACCGGCGTCCCACAACACCGACAGTTCACGCTGGAGCCCGCACTTCGAGTAGAACTCATCCGAACTCCGATACGCGGGTACCATTATTCGAACAGGGGAGAGACCAAATAACACATGGTCCAGGAGTTATCATTGTACAGGTATGCGTGTGTGTGTTAATGGCATTGAGGATGCTTATCACACTAACACCAGGCGGTATAGGCAGGAGGGAGAAAGTAGCCCTTCAGATTCAAGAGGTGGCCCCCACTACGTGTGTAGTTTGCACTTTGCTCCATGTGGCACTTTGCTCTGAGGGTTGGTACAGGAGGTAGCCCCACAGATTCAAGAGGTGGCCCCCACAGATTCAAGAGGTGGCCCCCACCACGTGTGTGATGTGGCACTTTGCTCTGTGTGGGGAATAGACTCTAGAGGTGGCCCCCACGGATTCAAGAGGTGGCCCCCACCATGTGTATGGTGTGGCACTTTGCTCCGTGTGGCACTTAGTTCCATTCAGGAACCGCCGGATGCTAGCACGATTGTGGGATACATCCTCGTCATCCCGACACCAGGCATGTTCTGCCGGACGCCGGTCTGACTGTGCTATTAACATGGGTATGAGTACAGGAGATACAGGAGTACAGGAATACAGGAGCACAGGAGTACCAGATGTCTGGTAATAATAATCATGCATATGTCAGGCATTACAGGAGTCAGGTGTCAGGTGCCAGGTACCAGGTGTCAGGTGTCATGTATATCATAGCATGTCATATATCAAGTGGCAAGCATAGTATGTCAAATACCGGTATCCGGTGTCATGTGTCAAATATAGCATGGCAAGTACTGGTCTCAAGTATCATATGTCAAATATAGCATGGTAAGTACTGGTGTCATAAATCAGGTGTTAAGTATAGCATGACAAATAGGTATCTGATATCAAGTAATAAGTATAACATGGTAAGTATCGATGTCAGATATCATGGGTCAAATCTAGCATGGCAAGTATTGGTGTCAAGTATCAGGGTCAGGTATAGCATGGCAAGTATCGGGGTCAGATATCAAGTGTCAAGTATGTCATATCTTGAGTATCGGGTCCATATATTGAGTGCCGGTGTAAATACCAAGTGCCGGAGTCGTAAATAACGTATCAAGTGTAATATGTCAAATATCGGTGTAAATACTGAGTACTAGTGTAAATACCGAGTGCCGGTGTCAGATTTCACGGGTCAAGTGTACCATGGTAAACATCGGTGTCAAATATAGCATGGTAATACCGGAACCAAATATAGCATGACAATTATCGGAATTAAATATAGCATGGCAATTATTGAAATTAAATATGGCATGGCAATTACCAGAATTAAATATGACAATTATCGAAATTAAATATAGCATGACGATTATTGGAATTAAATATAGCATGGAAATTATTGGAATTAAATATGGCATGGCAATTATCAGAATTAAATATAACATGACAATTATCGGGACTAAAATTACCATAGCAAGTATTATGCATTTTAAAATATTCACATGTCAATATCTTGTTATAATTATAAGGGCAATTATTTCTAATATAGTAGTAAGCACTCGCCTGAGGCCAGGACGAAATACCGGTAAAAAGTCTAGAAAATCGGCGACCCGCACGAGATTCCACTAGCCCGTAGTTATATATATTAAAATATATATTTATAAATATTTATAAAATATTAGAGAGGGAATGAGAGAGGAGAGAGAGAGGAGGGAGAAAGTTGTAGGAAAGAGAGAGAGAGAGAAAAGAAAGAGAGGGAAAATGGTATAGTTTGAAATGAATTAGGATTTAAAGGGGAGGGGTAGGGGGTGTAAATATAGTGATGTAGTTTTAAAAAGGAGGTGGGGGTATTTTTGGAAAGAGGAATTGTGATGTTTTATTTAGGGATTTGAAAATGGAATGAAAGAAAGAAAGAAAAGAAAGAAAAGAAGAAAGAAAGGAAAAGAAAAAGGAGGGAGGGGGGTGGCCGGCCGGCCAGGCGGCGGCGGCGGCGGCGCCGGGGAGGCCGCGCGCGCGCGGGCGGAGGAGGGGGAAGGTGGGTTTCTCTTTTGTTGATGTTGTTGTTGTTGTTTTGATGGAGGTGATGGGTGGTGGTGGTGGTTGTGGTGGTGGTGGTGGTGTTTGGTGGTTGTGGGTAGTTGGAGGAGGTGGTGATGGAGTAGTTAGAAGAGAGAATTTGGTGGTGGTGAGGGAGTATTTGGAGAAGATGAAGGTGGGTATGTGATGAGTTTTGGGAGAAATTGAGGGTGATGGGGTTGAATTGGGGGTTGATGGGAGTGGAGGAGGGTTGTGGGGTGTTGGGGGTGCGGTGGCGGCGGCTAGGGCGGCGCCGGAGGCGGTGGTGGTGATGGTGGAGGCGGCGGCGAGTGGGTGCGTGAGTGGAGTGGAAGATGAAGTGGTTTTTGGTTGATTTGGATTTTTGTTGTTTTTAATGAAGGGATGAATTGGTGTTGATTTAATAGAGAATGAGATGGTGAATTAATAAATGGAATGGTGGTGGTTGCTCCCTGTTGAAACCATGCCCTGCTCTCCCCCACCCCTTGCTGCGTTGGTTGAAGAAGAGATGGGAGTGGGTGAAGGAGGAGAAAAGAAAGGAGAAAAGGAAGAAAGTCAAAGTATTAAAAAAAAATAAATTAATAAAATAAATAAAATAAAATAAAATAGTTTAAAAATTCTCATTATTAAGTAATTTATTTATTATAATTTCTGAAAGTATAAGTAGTGGGGTAGGGAAGGAAAAAGCACTGAAAGTTAATACCGGTAATAAATATTATTATTTTAATAAGGCGAAAATTTGACTGTTTCAGAATCCTTCCGAAAAATTCTCAAAATAGCAAATATTATTCTAAGATGTTTGGTGAAATCGGATTCGAAAAATATAATGTAGTTTTCAAAATAAAAATCCTGGAATCTTCCGGCGATACCGGCCGACACCAGGATCGGTCAAATTTTGATAAATTTCGAAAAATCCCAAAAAAATGTTTTTAGCTAGAAAATGATATTCTAAGATGTACTGTGAAAGCCGATTTTGAAAATTCAATCCCATTTGAAAACTAAAAATCCAGGAATCAGTCAGCGATGCCGACCGACACCGGTTTTGGAGATTTTGCAGAAAAATTTTAGAAAATTCCAGAAAATCATAAAAAATGTAAACTATTAGAAAACAGTCTCTGAAACTGAAAACGGTCCAATCGGACTACCAGAAAGTCAAATCGGGCTATTGGTTGGTATCGGTTCCCCGGTCCGGGTCAGGGCTTACAGTAGATCTGAGAATCCAGATCTGATACTCAATAGTATGAGAAATCACAACTTAAAAACTAATATTAGAAGAAAATTACAATAACATGATCGAAAAAGTTGGGACACGTATCTGGGTACGTATCCCGGGAATGGGGTGCTACATTTTGAAGGTAACAGGCTCAAGATTCTGACCCTTGCATTGTGGGCCTACTTCCTTGTTGCGCCAGAGGACCGTGGTAGGCTCGCGAGAGCCTCATCTGTCTCCATAGAGACTTGCTTCGAAGATTTAGCCAGAGGGGCTCTAGCCACACCGGCTTTCTTGAATTCAAAGGTAGACCCGAATGTCTGTTCGTCGCATTGCGACACTTGATTCTCAACAGTGGAGAATTGAATCCCCAACGGAGTCGCCATCTTATTTTCCATTGATTTTGCAAAGGGAAAAACTTACAAAAAAAAGGGTCGAGGAGCTAAATTACAAGTATTCTAAAAAAAGATTACAAGTAAATCTCTTCTGAGATTCTAGAGAAGTATGCTGATAGGAGTCTGGTCAGCGCACGATCACTTTGTCCCTTTGACGATGCAATCGATGGGATTCCCTTCTCGCCTGGTTCGGGGAATCAGAGAACAGAAGGTTGGTAGAACCCTCTTGTTACTTCTCAAACTGCCTCCACTTAGGAATTCCTTCTCGCCTGGTTCCGGAGATTCCTTGAGAGGAAGATCTTACGGTATTAGCACCCTGATTAGAGAAGTAGTTCTCTGAATCTTAAAAACAAGAGAATAGATCTCTATTTAGCCGTCTCTCTCTGTGTTAGCCGTCTCTCTCTATGCGTGCCTCTGCCTGTGCGCCTCTGGTGGGCTATTTATAGGGAGAGCAGGGATATAATTATCCCTTGAAAATCTAGAAGCAGATTGAGTCAATCGGTTTAAATTTGAAAAGTAGCCTTAGCGTGAGACTAGAATCAGCTTCTGCGAAGTTAGGAATAGCAGGTAGCGTCGATCTCCTGATTTGTTCTGATACTTTTCAAATAATTGATAGATCTCCCCTGATCCTCTTACTTGTTTTAAAGAGAGTCAAGAGATTATGATAAACAACTGCCAAATTTGATCTCAGATTTGATCTTGATTAGATTTGATCTTGAATAGATTTAATCTCATCTGGAGATTTAATTGGTCAAAGGTGACCATAAAAGACCCGCAGCGGAGCTGCCGCGTCGAGCTCACAGCGGAGCTAGAAAGAACATCTGGCGAAGTCAGAAGAAAGCTCTTCAGCGGAGCTGGATAAAAATCTGTGGTGAAGCAATCGACCATCCTTCTGCGCAGTTACGTGTGGCTTCGAGCGAAGCTAACTCTCTGCGGAGTTAGCTGAGCGCTTCAGGCGAAGCTATAAGTTAACTTACTGATACAGCTTTGAACAGCTTCAAGGCGAAGTTGGACAAACTTAGTCTCTCAGGTGAGCCTATCCCCTTGGGCTTATGTGATGCTAAGTGTTGAGCTAACCTACCATCTTAGACCTGCTTAGGTCTCTTTAAAGATAATCTGGGCTTACTGTCTGCTTCACTAGATCTGTAACACTTGCCTTAATTAAAGCATTTCTTTCCCTAAATAATCATACCTTAAAAGAGGTAATAGGAATTAGTATGCATGCATGATACCTTAGTTAAGTCATGTTTATTAAATGTATGTATGAACAAGTATATACATAAGTATTTATACATTTATGTATATAGGTATAAGAATACCCCCACATGGTCAACTTACCACCATGCCCACCATGCTTGTACCTCATGGAGAGGGGGGAGAGATATGGAGCTTGGTATAGGGTATGGAGTAGAGTAGAAATGATAGGATGTATAGGGGACACTTGGCACCTATCCTATGGGGAATTAGAGACTATAAATAGAAGGGGATGAAGAGGATTAAAGCATTTTGATCACACACATTCTCTCTCTTCACAAACTCTCTCCCTCTCTTTCCCTTTTCTGCAGCTGCAGCAGCAGCAGCAAAGGAGCAGCAGCAGCAGCACAGGAGCAGCAGCAGCACAGGAGCAGCAGCAGCAGCAGATAAAAGCAGCAGTAACAACAGCTTAGGGCAGCAGAAAAACAGCCCCAAAACAACCCAAATCTGCAGCCAAAAACCCAGCAAATCATACCACTTCTAAGGGGTGAGTAGAACATGTTAATCCTAATAACATGATGAGTAGAATGAAGTAGGAATGAAATAAAGCGTAAGAGATACACAAGTACTTGACACTATGTACATTTTTTGAGATCATGCATATTTGTGATGTCAAGACATGCTAGCTAACTCATAAAGACTCATGTGTTTTCAATTCCGCAAGTACTTACTATTTTGTTTATGAATCCATGATATTGTTATATGTCTCGCATATTGATATTATGATGGTATGATGTGTTGGAGGAAGGGACCGGGTTGAACCGGAGGCGTAGAAGGGGAGATTTATGGAGGAAGGGACCAGGTTGAATCGGAGGCGTAGAAGGGGAGATTTTTCGGAGGAAGGGACCGGGTTGAACCGGAGGCGTAGAAGGGGAGATTATATTGTATGTATATGGATATTGCTAAGATAGAAATCCTATGATATATTCATGCATAAATCCTTAACATTTAATCTGGGATAACTTCTTAACAGGTAATTTTGTGTAGGTTAGTCGACTAAGTCCTAGGGACTAGTCGACTATAGGTGTGATTTTTAGGCAGATAAACTGCTGGATAGCAGGATTAGTCGACTACATACAGACTGTAGTCGACTAATCCCAGATACAGAGAGCAAACAGAAAGTTAACAATCTATTTTGGACAGAATTAGTCGACTACAGTCGACTTATTAGTCGACTAACATATTGGATTAGTCGACTACACCAGGAGGGTAGTCGACTATAGGTGACATACAGAGAGTAACACAATTTTTGACCCATAATTAGTCGACTATAAGGGACCTTCAAGTCGACTAGTACTTGAGTTAGTCGACTATACCAGGAAGGGTAGTCGACTACATAAGTCCCTGACTGCCAGCAGAGAAGCAGATACGTGTAGAGTAAAGATTAGTAGACTATAGCTTCAGAATTAGTCGACTTGCAGATAGTAGTAGTCGACTATAGGGTGGCCTAGTCGACTAGGAAGGCCTTGTTACTGTGCTCTGATTTGGTTTCTGGCTAATCATAAGATCCTATAAAAATAGTATAACGACACACATGTCAACCTGATAATTTAGCCATGTATACCTACTTGATGGGCATATTTAAATATTGTTTTACTCACTGAGCCGTCAAGCTCACTCTATTCTAACTCCACCTACAGGTTGGACAAAGGCAAGGGACCCGCTTAAGGGCAATTGTGCGGGACAATTACCACCGGAACCACAGTAGTAGAAGTTACTTTATTATGCATATGATTTTGTATAAACATGCGTATGTTTAGCTGTGTATCACCCGTGACTTGTAAATATTAAAGGACCTGGTGTTGGACTCTAACTGTGTATGTATATATATCCTGATATGCTAATTGTAGACTGTGTTTCTTATGGATTATCTACTATATGTGTCAGTATGATAAGTCTCGATTGGATCATGCATGTTATCTTTAGTGGAATTTCTGATGTATAGTAAAGAGTTTCTGATGATTGTATTGGAAGTATTATACCCTGATGGGTCCCATACTTGGATTGTACGAGATAATTGTGGTTAAATGGAAAAATTTAAACTGGGACCATTACAGTTGGTATCAGATAGCAATGGTTTAGAAGTAGAAGGATAAGAGACGATGAAATTGTTAGGTTTATACGTGCAGACATGTGATCATAGTTAAGTAGTTGGTCTTATGTGTCAAGGAATGTATTAAATTATCTATTGAATCTAAGTCATTCTGAAGACATAAGACTTATGAGTAGACTAAGGATAAGTACAGTTACAAGTGTGTCTATTTATGCTGCTTCTTGATGATAGCCGTATGATTGAGACTATTTCATTGACTTGAGATTGATACGACCTTTTTGTTTACATGTAGATGGGGGACTCCGATGTATTCTGGCCAGTCTCTAGCTCCGATAGCTCGAGTGAGAGCTGGGTGGCGGATTCCATGGACTGGGGGTACGAGTCGGATGAAACTGATCCAGCGGAAACGATTGTACCCCTAAACTGGGTAGATTGTGAGGAGGTTGAGTCTCAGGCATCTAATAAGCCTGAACCAACCAATGTTGACACAGGAAGCTTTGTGGGAGATTCACTTGAGATACCAGTGACGGAGCACTCTAGCACGATTAAAGAAGAAACCCGAAGGGGATTTACATATGGAGGCGTCTTTTGGAACGAAACGTGAAGAGGATATGGACCTTTATGATGACTTAGACGACTGACTGTGCTGCGCCGGGGACGAATTACCGAAGAAGACCCCGAGGAAGATATGGATGACAGCAGCAGCACTACGGAGATTCTAGTGGGATACGCTACCCTATAAAGGGTGAACCTTGGAGCCGACACTTTTGATGTATATACATGTATAGGCCTAGTATGTTAGGTGATGGATATCCTTAGGGTTGTTGTATGTACCCTGGCTATATCTTATGAATGCACATGGGTTAGTCTGGATATCCAAGAAGGAGGCATGTCAGCATAATACCTTTTGTATCCATGATGGATGTACTATATATATATATAACAAGTTGCTTGTTTTCAAAAGTGATGTTATTAGTATGATTACATGAAATAAAGTTTTATCCCTATTCATTCCTAATTGTGTAGTATGTTGATAAACACCCTTATTTTTATAGGGAGAACAATGGATCTGAACCACTACCACCTGATGTTCCTATCGCTCGATACGACACACTACAGTGAGATGGGGAGTGCACCCCCCGTGAACAATGATGGAGACTCTGAAGTTCAAATAAGAGGGAATGAGGGAACTCCAGGAGTGATGCCGGAGTGGCTCGCACAATTAATGACCATAGCGAGCAAAACAACTCCCACCGAGCACTGGAGCAGTTTCAGAAGATGAAACCGCCCGTATTTGAAGGGGAGGCGGACCCCTTACAAGCCGAAGCATGGCTTCTCCAAATAGAGAAGATACTAGAAGTTATGAACTGTACTGACGAACAAAGGTATCCTTCTCTTCTTTTATGTTCCAAAAGAAGCGGAACATTGGTGGAGGGCAGTGAAGCATAGTATGAAGAATGCAAGGGAATCAATCACCTGGGAATTCTTGGTGAACAAATTCACTGAGAAATACATTCCGGAGACAGCCAGAGATAAGAAGGCGACAGAATTCTTGGAACTACGTCAAGGTTCTATGAATGTATCCCAGTATGATCAGAAATTCACTCAGCTATCCAGGTATGCTGATGCCTTGGTAAGGAGTGAAGCAGAAAAAGACAAAGAGGTTCGTAAAGGGCCTAAGATCAGATATTCGTGGCCGACTGATTCCATTACAACTGAGGAATTATCTCCAGGCAGTAAAAGAGCTTTGGAGGTAGAAATAGACATACAAGAAGGTCAGGGAGACTGGGTGGAAGAAATTCCCAATTCTAAGCGCCCCCGTTATCAAGGACCTCCTATGAGGACGGCATCAGGACCCACCAGCGGCAGAGGGTCTGGGTTTTAACACCACTTTTTATAGAGGAGGAGCCAGAGGCGGGAGAACATGGCTGAGAAACAGAGACACTCCTCGAAGGCACAAGCTACCTCTTGCGTCCCATCCCAGAATCTCGAGGCTCCCTGGTGTCAGAGGTATAGAGTAAACCATTTTGGAAACTGCATCCTAAACAGGTCTTGTTTTAATTGTGGAGAGGTGGGACATCTAAGGAAGAATTGTCCGACAATGCGTGGAAGCCAAGGGCCGAGTAGAGGAAGTGGAAGGCCGACCATGAGGACGAATCCTCCCAGAGGACAAGCCAGTAACTTCATGCCGCCCAGTAATGCCCCACGTCCTGCTGTGACTCAGTCAACGGTTCAGCAACCTCGGGTGCAAGGCAGAACCTTCGCATTACCCACCGGGAAGCAATGGCCTCAAATGCAGTGGTGGAAGGTATGATCTCCGTATCAGGACATATTGCCCATGCATTGTTTGACCCTGGAGCTATTCATTCATTCATATCTAGTGCTTTTGCTTATAAACTAAATCAAGTATCAAAATCCCTAGGATTTCAATTGTTGTGTCCACACCTATAGGGGAAAATTTGATAGCTAGCACTATATATGCGAATTGTGAAGTGATAATTGGAGAAATGAAGACATCCATTGATCTGATTAAGCTAGGCGAAATGGAGTTCGATGCCATACTAGGAATGGATTGGTTGTCTGCCTGTATGCTCATGTGGATTGTAATAAGAAGAGGATTATCTTTAAAATGGAAGGGACTCCGGAGTTTATTTTTGAAGGAGAAAAAGTTAGTTGTGATATACCTCACATATCAGCCATCAAGGCCACCAAGTTAATGAAGCAAGGTGTCAAGGATTTCTGGCTTCAGTATTGGATACCACCAGGACTGATGTAATATTAAGACTATTCCAATTGTAAATGAGTTCCCTGATGTGTTCCCGGAAGACTTACCAGGCCTGCCCCCAGATCGGGAAGTAGAATTTACAATAGATGTAATACCCGGTACTGCCCCAATTTCTAAGGCACCGTACCGCATGGCCCCTGCAGAAATGAAAGAACTTAAAACTCAATGCAGGACTTATTAGACAAAGTTTCATTCGGCAAAGTGTATCTCCCTGGGGGCACCTGTACTATTTGTAAAGAAGAAGGATGGGAGTATGAGACTATGTGTTGACTACCGGGAATTGAATAAGGCAACTATCAAGAATAGGTACCCTCTTCCTCGAATTGATGACTTATTTGATCAATTACAAGGGTCTTGTGTATTTTCTAAGATAGACCTTAGATCGGGGTATCATCAGTTGAAGGTCAAACCTGAAGATGTGTCCAAATCAGCTTTCCGGACAAGATATGGACACTTTGAATTTCTAGTCATGCCTTTTGGACTCACTAATGCCCCGGCAGCATTTATGGACTTAATGAATCGGATGTTCCAGCCATATCTAGACCAGTTTGTAGTGGTATTCATTGATGATATTCTGGTCTATTCAAAGAATACGGAAGATCATGAGAAACATCTTAATATTGTTCTTCAAATCTTGAGAGAGAAGCAACTCTATGCAAAGTTGAAGAAATGTGATTTGGCTAGAGCAAGTAGGGTTTTCTTGGCCATATTATATCTAAGGAAGGAATATCAGTAGACCCGGTAAAAATCGAAGCAATCCGAGACTGGCCTAGACCCACTAATGTTACTGAAGTTCGAAGTTTCTTGGGATTAGCTGGGTACTACAGAAGATTTGTAGAAGAATTTTCTCTAATTGTGGCACCAATGACCCATTAACTAGAAAGAATAAGAAGTTTGCTTGGGGAGAAGATCAAGATAGAAGCTTCCTGAGGTTAAAGCTAGGCTGACATCTGCTCCTGTCTTATTGTACCTTCGGGGACTGAAGGATTTGTCATCTTTAGTGATGCATCAAAACTGGGATTGGGATGTGTGTTAATGCACATGAAAAGTCATTGCCTATGCGTCCCGACAATTGAAGACCCATGAAAGAAATTACCCCACTCATGACTTGGAATTAGCCGCTGTGATCTTTGCTTTAAAGACCTGGCGACATTACTTGTATGGAGTGTCTTGTGAAGTTTTTACTGATCATAAGATTTAAAATACATCTTCACACAAAAGAATTGAACATGAGGCAGAGGAGGTGGTTAGAACTAATGAAGGACTATGATATTAATATTCAATACCACCCTGGGAAGGCCAATGTGGTGCTGATGCTTTGAGCCAGAAATCAGGAGGGACCCTGGCCGCCTTGATGACTCGTCAAACAGAATATTAAGGGATCTAGAAGAAATGCAAATAGAAGTGCGAGTCATTGATCCTTCTAATTCTGAGTATCAACTGAATCAAGTGAGTATTCAATTTAATCTATACGACAAGATCAAAGAGGCCCAACAAGGAGATACTCAAATAAAGAAGATTATGAAGAAAGTGCAAGAAGGAGAACTCAAGGAGTTTCAAATAGAAGGTGATGTACTGCGGCTTGGACGCAGATGTGTGCCAGATGTAGCAGAGATCAAAGAAGAAATAATGAAGGAGGCTCATAGTACACCTTATACAGCTCACCCCGGAAGCACAAAAATGTATCAAGATCTGCGACATACTTCTGGTGGGATGGAATGAAGGTAGACATTTCAAATTTTGTCCACAAATGTTTAGTCTGTCAACAAGTAAAGGCGGAACATAAGAAGCCCCCAGGTTTGTTAGTGCCTTTATCTATTCCTGAATGGAAGTGGAGTCAAATCGCTATGGATTTCGTCACTGGACTTCCTCGGACGTCCCAAGGACTGGATACAGTCTGGGTAGTGTAGACAGACTCACTAAATCTGCCCATTTTCTGCCTATCCGGATCAATTATTCAATGGAAAGACTGGCTCAGGTATATGTCCGAGAGATAATTAGATTACATGGAGTACCTGAATCCATTGTATCAGATCGGGACCCAAGATTTCAATCCAGATTTTGGAAGGAGTTTGTCCAAAGCTATGGGCACTAATTGCAACTCAGTACAGCAGCCCACCCCCAAACAGTATGGACAGTCAGAAAGGACCATTCAAATATTGGAAGATATGTTGAGAACTTGTGTACTAGATTTGGGGGAAGTTGGGACAACTATTTACCCTTAGTGGAGTTTGCTTATAATAATAGTTATCAGTCCACTATTGGTATGCCTCCATTTGAAGCATTGTATGGGAGGAGGTGTAAATCACCAATCTGTTGGGAGGAAGTTGGGGATAGAAGACTGTTCGGCCCTGATGTAATTCAAGAGGCTACTGAGAAGATCAAGCTAATCAAGGAAAGGATGAAAGCAGCCCAGAGCAGACAGAAAGCTTATGCAGACAATCGTCGCAGACCACTGGAGTTTGAGGTAGGGGATAGTGTTTTCTGAAGGTATCTCAATGAAAGGGGTGAGACGCACCGGTGGTAAGAACAAATTAGCTCCTAGATATGTGGGTCCGTTTGAGATACTGGATAAAATTGGACCGGTTGCTTACCGCTTGCCCTACCCCCTGCTTAGAAAGGATGCACAATGTATTTCATGTATCTCAGCTGAGGAAGTATGTGCCCGATCTGTCACGTCATTCCTATGACCCCTGCATATACTAGAAGACATGTCTTACGCGGAGAACCAGTACAAATTCTTGATCGCAAGGAGAAGCAATTGAGAAGCAAAATATTTTCCTTGGTCAAGGTCTTATGGAGAAATCAAAACAAAGAAGAAGCCACTGGGAACTGGAAGAGGAGATAAGAAAAGGCCTATCCACATTTGTTCCAAGGTACGTTAAGTTTCGAGGACGAAACTTCCATAAGGAGGGTAGAATGTAACACTTGCCTAATTAAAAGCATTACTTCCCTAAATAATCATACCTTAAAGGAGTAATGGGAATTAGTATGCATGCATGATACCTTAGTTAAGCCATGCTTATTATATGAGTATGTATAAACAAGTGTATACATAAGTATTTATACACCCATTGTATATAGGTATAAGAATACCCCACATGTGTTTGACTTATCACCACCATGC
>JAVJIF010018169.1:0-95990 GCA_038442645.1 Agave tequilana | reverse complement strand
CATTAATCTTCAACACAATCAACCTATAATAATGGAGACATGAATTCTAACTGAAAATTCATCTCGCACCGCAAATGAAATTCAGATCACAGAGTCTCCCGTCACAAGAAACGAATGCATCATACCAGTTGAACTTCGTGTTCTGTTGGTGCGTGCAAGAGAAACCTACTCTAATTATTGAAGGATTATAGTTGATAGTCTCTTCACAGTGCAATGTGTTCTCAGTTCTGCTTCAATGAATTGAAGAAGACAAGGTGGAGTGCAGGTGAAGAGAGCTAGGGAAATTATGTAGCCTTTAAAGGGATCATGCATCCTTTCAAATATGGGCTATTTTTTTTCCCAAAAAAAAAAAAAAAATACTTTTTTTTATAAATAGTTTTAAAAAAAAATGACCTCTCTCAATAATATTTTCAAAAACCGACGTCTGACAGGCCACGTCGGTGATGGTGCCCGCGTTGTTCGTCCGAGGTTAGCAATCCTATACGAAGAATTTTTTTTTTTTTTGGCCCAAGTGTCTTTGTCCGGGGTTGCCAACCCCGAACAGAGCAATTTGTTTTTTTAACTTTTTCGTTTGCCTAGGGTTGGCAATCTCGGACAAAGAGATTAATGTTTTTTTGAATTGTTTTTCTTTGTCCGGGTTATCACACCCAGACAAATTTTTTTTTCTTTTTCTGGGTTGCCAACTTCGGACAAAGAATACTTGGGGGGGAAATTCAGCTTTCCCCTATCTATATGAGTGGGTCCTACATATACGAGCCTTTCTTTTATACTCTCCCCTTCTCACACTCTCTCATACTGACCCCCTTCTCACTCTCTTTCTCTCTTCTCGCATTCTAACCCCAAGCCCCTCTCTTTTACTCTCGACGTCGCTGTCGGTCGGCCCCGTTCCCCGCCAGTAAGATCCCTCTCTCCCTTATTCCTTTCTCTATCTCTCCTCTCTCTCCCCCACTCTCCTCTCCCCCAAATCCGCTCAGACCCCTTGCCCTAACCTTGACTCTCTCTATCTCTCTGCCCCCCCCCCCCCCCCACCAAACACAAATCCCCCAATCCGCTCGGCCCCTTGTGACCCTAACCCACTCTCTACCCTCTCTCTCTCTCTCTCTCTCTCTCTCTCTCTGCCAAGCCCTCTCTCCGTCAATCTGCTCTCTTTCTCTCAAATTTTCTCAAATTTTGTCTTAAATTTGTCATAATGTTAGAAAATGCTTTTTTTGTGAAAATGAAGGAATATTTTAATTTTGTGAAGTTTGAAAAATATTAACAAATAAATGTAATTCTATCCATGTAGATTTAGAACAAAGGAAGGACCGATTGTCTCTTTTTTGGTTGCGTCTCTTTTTCGATGACAGAGTTGATTTTGAGATAAGTGTCATTATCAATCTCAAGTTATTTTTTATGCCTTCAGTACTATTATTTTTAGTTAAATTCTAATAGATAAAGCAATTTGACAATTTTTTGTTTCATTCCATTAAATTAGGTACAATGTCTAATGCTAATGCTCTCTTCTTTGTTGGTTTAATGATACACTAACAATAGATAGGAATAATAACTCAACTATGATAATGGAATAGTAAAACTTGTGATTGTCAGAAAATCAATCACAATGCGTGAATTGGTGGAGAAAGTCCATCAAATCACCCAAATTAATCCAAACGAACATCAGATTCACTTGACATGCAAGTGGCCAATAGCACACGGGCATTATTAATCAATAGGAATATCAGATGATGAAGACACATGTGTAATAATTGAATTGTATCCGATCGTGAATACGATAGAGTTATACGTAGACAAAGATATTGTGAGCCATCAAATGCATGAAGGTCAAGGAGACTTCATACGTATGCTCGATTTGGATAATGAATCAACGGGCTTTATCTCTTCGATAAATAATAATAAGTAACAATGAATTTTATTCTGTTGTTTATATTTCTCTTTCTATTATGTATTTAGATGACATTAATATTTGAACAATCCTAACATTTGGCACAAGGAAAGGAGATGTGTCACAATATGTCTACATCATATATGTATCCGATCACAATGCATTTCTCCTCCATTCAAGCGCCACATGTTGACTCAACAAATTTACTCCACTTGAGATGAATATTACACCAATACAGCATCCAAATGCAATTAAGTAAAAGTGCACCTAATTGAATACTTCACTTATGCGCAAAAACGACATCCTAACTTTTAATGTGTCATTTAAAGATCTTATGTGAAAAATTGGTACTCAACTGACATGAGTACTTATGCGACTCACTTTAGTGTTATAATATCCTTGATGCATGTAACACCAATGCACAATGACACAATGAGGGTGATAATGCGGTGCAGAAAAACATTGATGATGATAACTTTGATGAGGGTGATAATGTGCTGCAGGAAAATAGCATGCAAGTTGCAACGCAAAATCTTGAAGATGACACCAACCAGGTTTCCTTTTCAGCTGCTATTTGGAAGATGCAAAAGAGCTCGACTTCGAGTATGATCTTGTTCTTAACTGCTTGATTATGTCAACAATGAATATGTATAGCCAAAAATCCGCATCCCGATGCATTTGAGGATGATGGTTAGGTAAATTCGACATATATAAAGCATATAACTTATGCCTACTGTTACTGAGGATTTGAAAGCGGGAGATATATTTGAATCAAAAGTTAAATTGCTACAAGTAATTACCAGTGGTCGATTAAGCATAGAGTGTCATTCATGCTGGTGAAGACCAACAAAACTTGCTACACAACAGTTTGTGCTTCCATTAAAGAGGGTGACAATTTTGTATAAGTGTGTACCCGAGGAGACTGCATGCCACTGTTCCCAAGAGTTCAAGGGGATACTTCAAGATTAGATTTTATGTAGGAGAGCATACATGCAACCAGCCTTCACTATGATCCAATCACCATAAAGTAATCACATTTTTTGTGTGCAATGTGATTCTATCTATGATGAGGAAAAACTTGATATAACTCTTGGTCATATTATAAAGTATATTGAAGCTATATATCGCATCAATATAACATACAGTAAGGCGTGGAATGCTAGAACGAAGGCAGTGATGAAGATATTTGGAAATTGAGAATCATCAAATGAGACGCACTCTCAGTATTTGAACGCAATAAAAATAAGCAACCCGGGTACCGTAACTGCGCATTATTTTGAGCCTTATGCATATAGTATGGCTCGGTTTCATCATATATTTGGGCTTTTGGACCTTCTATCGAAGGTTTCTAATATTGCTTTCTTAGCATTGACGGTACACATTTGCATGAAAAATACAAAAGTTGTTTGCTTATTGCCACAAGAGTGGATGCAAATGGTGGACTACACCCATTGGCCTTTGCAGTTGTAGAAGGTGAAATAGAAGCATCTTGACAATGATTCATATCATGTATTTATTTTAATCTCCAGTGTGCATCAAGATAAAAGAATCACTTTTATTTCCGATCAGATGAAAGGGATACCAAATGCACTTAGCATCAGTTGACCTTCAGCACAGTCGTCGTTTACTGCTTGGACACATTCGAGCTAACTTTCAGAAGACTTTTAAAGACAAAAACTTACATAATTTGTTGTGGAAAGTCAGTTGTACATCGGATCTAGAAGTATACAAGGCCAAAAGAGCAGAACTAAAAACGCGTGTGAAGATGCAAATACTTCGATTGAGACAAGTTTGAAAGAATAAGAACACCAATGGGCATTATCAAAGGACAGAAGATATCAATTCTGCATGATGCCTACAAATGCCTCAGAGAGCTTCAACGGTGTGTTAAACAAAACTCGAGCTATGCCAAAACAAGCATTAATTGCAAGAAAATATTTGTTAAACAGGGACATGTATGATATATATGAGTTGGGTTTTTTTTTTTTTTGCCAAAATGTTCTTTGTCTGGACTTACCAACCACAGACAAAGCAAATTTAATTTTTTACTGCTTTGTTTTTCATTGTCAGAGGTTGGTTACCCCGAATAAAGAAAAAATCAGAAAAAGTGAGGTTGCTTTATTCAGGGTTGCCAACCCAGGGCAAAAGAAAAAAACTAAAAAAAAAATTAAATTAAATTTTTTTGTCCGGGGTTGCCAACCCCGAAAAAAATAAATAACTTCAAAAAATAATGACACCCCCCAGACTAAGAAAACAGTGCAAAAAACATTAATATCTAATCTGGATTTGACATCCCTGGACAAAGAAAAAAGCTAAAGAAAAATTGCTTTATTTGTAGTTGACAATCTCGGACAAAAAACACTTTGGCAAAAAAAATATACTCTTTGTATGGAATTACCAACTCCGAACAAATAAAAACCGACCTCTCATCAGTGCGGGCGCCACACCGACAAGGCGGCCCCCTTCCGACGTGACATGTCCTAAGCCAGTTTTGAAAATATTTTTGGAAGAGGTTGATTTTTCAAAATATTTTTAAAAAATGTATTTTTTTTAAATTGCCCTTCAAGTAATTGTATATTGACTCTCTCTCTTCTCTCTCTCTCTCCCTCCCTCCCTCTCCCCCCCTCTCTCTATTAGAGAAAGGAACTAGATTACACTCAATCCCTTCAAACAATCTTATATCACCGCCAAAATAACCACAGCCATCCGATCACTTGTGGCCTTGGGACAAACACAATATCAAAAAAATTCTCAAAGATTCCATGTGACAATTCAATCTGCAAACAAGTGAGTAGTGGGAGACGGTCACCTCACCAGCGGCCAAAATAATGTGCTGAAGCGTGAAACAAATGAGAAAAGGGACAGGGACACAACCCTTGCAGGGGGGCCCAAAGGGATCCACTGAAGGTGGCTGCAAACCATTAACAATTGGATCACACACGTAAGCATCCCACTCTCTCTAACCTGTATGGGCACCAACGAGAGAGACAGAGAGCCAAACAAGAGACAACTGGGTGGGTATAATACATTACAGTCATCAAATTTTGATTGGAAACTCCCACAATGAGAGACAATCACCTGATGCTGTTTTAGGATCAACCCAGAGATGTTGGTGTCCTCAGTATTGCTCCTTCTTTTTTGCGCAGGTACAGACTAGGATCATAACAGCGACAACCTTTCAGTTCAAAGAAAATGAGAATTTTAGCCGTGCAGCGCGCTCAAATAGTAGGCCGGCAGAAATGCCAAAGGGGTATTGGTCGTGTGGATAGGTACGGAGAAAAGCCGCTGCCAATTTGTAGGTTTCGCGAGCGCGTCCTGCAACAATTATCAAGAGGGGGAGTGTCAGTTGCCAGACTAAAACAGTTCCATGCACACTGACAATAAGCCATCTTTTTGTAGGAGGGCATGCATCGCTGCATAAAACACAACAATGGTGGCAATTGGCAAATTCATAGAGGGAAAGCAAATACGGCATTCAAGATTTGGAGCGTACAAATGTCAATTATTTTCCCTCTAGGGCCTATGAGGTTTCATTTCATGGGGAAGAGAATGAAATTTTAGAGTAAATTCGTAAGAAAAAGATTTTTTTTTTGGCTTTGGTTCAGGAAAGTATAGTGGATGTAGAAATGAAGTCACATTACTCTCATAGTTCCACACAAAACCAGGGAAACGAAGAATTATATTTACTGCCCAGACAATTGCAAAAGGTTTCTGCAAAGCAAGCTTCCTTTTTTACTTTCTTTTCGTGGACTTCCACCAAAAAACTTTACAAGGATAGGATCTCTCTCTCTCTCTCTCTCTCTCTCTCTCTCTCTCTCTCTCACACACACACACACACACACACTAAGCCTGAGATACTTGAAACAATCTTCTGTAAGCTCAACAAACCACCATTTACTAGACCTATGGCTACCTTTGATGGCTGCAAGTTATTAAAATGTTGTGCGGTCGGGCATGAACTTTGTAAGTATGTTACTTGAACTATCTGGGGTCACTGACCAATTTAATCCAGAAGGATGCTGACAACGAAACACATCTATTAGAGAACTATATTTGAGCAGAAACTACATAGTCTATATTTTCTTTTTGAATAAAAACATGTCCTCTCATTAGTCATTACGTTAGCATCCTCCTTGGACCTGTGGCCTCTCCTGTCCCAAGTGTACTCATCCAATTCCATTTTGAAACGACATCTATTATTTTTATACTAGAAGACAAAGGATTTGTGAGATAGACTGGAAGCATAGAGTTAACTTTGCTGAAAGGTTGAGATTGGTTTCGAGATCGCATACCTCTCCCTCTTAAGATGGTGAAATGTGATAACAACCAGCGATAATGTTTTGGTTGACAGTGATAAAAGTGCCACGCATTGAGACAATAAACTTGCCTTCTTGTAAGATGGAAAACTGCAATGAAGCAATGGATAAAAGTTAGAGATGTTTTGATATGGACCTGCAAAAAGAGAGAACTTCGCTGATCTTTTGAGAGAGCTAGGGATAAAACAAGTAAATGCATAACGAGACGTGCAGCTCACACTTGCTATTTTAGATGCATTTAGGCATCCTGGCAACATCCATGGTAGATTCCTGAGGACAAAGGTATAGAGGGATTTGCATAAAACGTGCTTCATAAATGGAAGTTTCTATGACACAAAACTACATCATGTCAGTAAATCCAATGTAGAAAGGTCGCCATCTAAAGTGCTCTGCAAAAGTGAGAAAAGCTGTTGAAAAGTATAAAGTAACATAATATACCCACTTCTGAATCCTGATAGAAACATTGGAATGGTCTCTCAATAATAGGATTCCACTCAATGCAGACCCAAAATTCCCATAATTCCCATTGATCTCTTTCAATGTATGAGTAGCGATACTCAGATCATTGATCGGTACGCCAGATGTCCTCATCCGATTGGTAGCTAGCAGGAGGCATAGATGGGACACTTTGTTACATTCTCTTCCAGCCAATAGAGAGGAGGTCCACAAACCAATGTTCTGATTAGCATTTTCCTGGATGTATTGCTGTTCAAACGAATAATAATAGAGAGAACCGCAATCTGTTATCCCACAGCATGGCCTCACATTTGGGTGATACACACGCAAGGGAGGTAAGGGGGAATATTTATTCTTCTTCTTAGTTTTCACCAGTGGGACAACACTAGATGTCTTGGTCCACCCACCATTGGCCCAGCTATCATTTTCATCATATATCCATGAACACCCTGGGATCCACTTGCAGGGTGAACACAATGGTATTACACATATGCATCAGCTTCAGGATTACGTAGAACATGACAGATCTTAGATGCCACTACAAGCTAGACAAGAGAATAGGCGGGCACGATAAAACTTATTAACTTTAGGTATCAAAATTTCCATGCACGCAATTAACACTAACTATGATCACCCAATAAAATGTCCATTCCTGCCACAGAGAACCCACTCTTTACACAATGAACGCTAACTTAACTTTATATATGGTTCAGTTTCTTTTAGCGTCTCATGAAGGGTCAGCTAGCTTGTTTGGATGTGATCCTTCAATAGAAAGTGAAGGACCGCAGCAAAATCCATCAGGCAATAAATCAATGGTCTAAAACATAAGAATGCAGGTCTAATGGCTCAGAACTTCAAATGGAAAACTTGCGCAACAAAAGTACCAAAAGAATATTGACTCAATAGAGCAGGATACAGCAATAGATGGTTATAGGGCAAGGTGCGCATTGCAGCTGGGTGTCTCCAATTCTTACCATGGTGAAATGTTGCCAGAGGAGAGCTGTCCATAAATTTTAATTAGAATTTGATAATCCTCACTGTGACAACAAGTTGTCTTCTTTTGGAAAATATTATAGAATAAAGCAGAAGAAAAGTATCTCTGAGATGTTATAATAAGAAAGAAGATTTTTTTCAAATTTTTCTAGTTAGGTTTGAGGATTGAGACAATCAATTATGCATCCAAATCGAGGTTCTGACTCGGATGATAGCTTTCGGTATAAATGCAGGTTATTTCCTTAATGACTATAGAATTTTAAGAAAACTGCTTTTTCTAGGTAGCTAAACTTTCTAGCCATTAATTTCATGCAAAAGTATAAGAATATGGAGAATGTGATGTAGCACAGGAAGGAAAAAGAAGAAAGGGGGAAAAACTAGGGTTTTAAGAACATAAAGATGGAATTCGGGCTTCAACACCCGAGAGATAGTGTAATATCCCTAATCTAAAATACTGTATTTTTATTTTTACTAAAGTATTTATTTTATTTTACTGGTGATATTAATATTTATTAACTTGAGTTACAGTACAAATTATTTTAAAATAGTAAAATGATATTTTGGCCTTATAATTATATTTAACATTATTAAGTATTATCATTTTAATTATTGATTAGTAATCTTTCCTATTACTATGGTTACTATAAATTATTATTAGTGTTGCTATTATTATTGTTACTACTATTATTACTGTTATTATTATTATTATTTATTATTATTAGTATGGTCATGTAATGTTATTGGCATTATTATTATTAATATTTTGGTTAAGTAATATTTTTGTTAATATTGGATTATTAAATTGTAGTGGTATTGGTGATATTTCCTTTCCCTTGATTTTTGTCCATGCCTATTAATCCTATTATCTCATAACCCATTACTCTTGTATCCCATACCCTTTATCATATGCCCATTTCAAACTCGAATATCCAATACCCATTTATCTATTTGGATCCAACCCCCAACCCATTAGCAAACCCGTTACCCGAAACCCATTACCCTTTAGCATTCATAATCCAATACCCATGATCCAAACCCGAAACCCATTAACAGTTACCTTATTAGAATCCTAACAACCAAATCTGAATCAAATCCAAATCCTAACTAACCCCCCTAAATCACAAATCCCAAATCCTAATACTAACTACTTGATCTAAATCCCAACCTAATCCCCTCAAAATCTCCTCAATCCCTCAACACTTGCAGCCGCCTCCTCCTGGACCTTCTCCATGCCGCACCCTGCCTCTTCTCCCTTGCCTTCTTCTCAGGCGCAGCGACCAAGCACCGAGCACCTCGACAACCTCCTCTTCATGGCGGGGCACGGCTTCACCAACATCCACCAAGGCAAAGACATCCAGGCCACCCTCCATTGGCCGAGCAACAGCCCAGACCTCTTCCAGCAGCCCCTTCCCATTCTGGTTGCTGCCGTGGCACAGCAGAACGACAGCAACAACAGCCGCCTCCACTATGGCCGCAGCCCCCGTTGGACAGCAACACGGCACAGCAGCGTGCACACCAGCATCTCCTCTTCCCTGTGTGCAACCAGCAGCAACTGTAGATCAGCAGCGCCATCACCATGCCGCACTTCAGATCCAGCAGCCCGTGCACCTCTTCTCCTTTCACTCCAACAGCAGCGCAGATGGCCATCTCCTCCCAACGTCCAGCCATGGCCGGATCAACTCCAGCAGCAGGTCAAGACTCCTCCGGCGACCTCCGACGAACCGTCGACTCCTCCGGCGAACCCGCACAAGGCCGAGCCTCTTTCCATGACTGTGAGTGTCTCTCTCTATCTATCTCTCTCTCTCTCTCATTATTTAAATGGAGTAATCATAGATATGATTGTGTATGTGGTATAATTTGATGTGTTATATGATTATGCGTGTGGAGATCATTAAGCATGGATGTGCCTCGTCATTCCCCTTTTATTTTACAACGATGAATGCATAGGCATATGATATGCATGTATATCTATTATGTTGGGACCCCATGTTTACCATATGAGTGTTTGGATTATTAGTGTAGACATTACATGTTGGAGCACATGAGTGTATCGAGAGAATATGGAAAGATGTGTAGGTGTATCCCAGATTATAAGTGCACTGGCAGAGGCTGATTAGTCGACTTACCCACTGGATTAGTCGACTAATATCTCTGTTAGTCGACTAATATTCCCCCTAGTCGACTAACTTACCTCGCAGGAGAATGGTTGACTCTCTGGTTGTCCACTGTAATCACCATTAGTCGACTTACCACCTTTAGTAGTCGACTAACAGCATGTACAGTCGACTTACCCCTAGCCTATAGTCGACTAATTGAGTATCGTGGAGTGTGTAGCTCTCTGTTTCCCTGCTAGTCGACTTGCTTACTTGTGTAGTCGACTTGTTATCCTGTTAGTCGACTTAGTCCACCTTGTTAGTCGACTAATCCCCCCTCTAGTCGACTACCCATCTTCCCTAGTCGACTAATATTGGTCTGACTGTTGTGGTTAACTTCTTTATTGGATGGAGACTTTACCCTTGAGTTATGTTATTGGCTATTGATGAATGAATATGATTTCGAGGAAATGGATATTGGTTGGAATGACTTGATCTAATAGATCTTAGATGCATGTATATGTTATGTTGCCGAGTATTGGAATCTTGTGATTTACTTTGATAGTAGTGGGAATTTGTGAAGACTCAGGAATCAGAGTGGATTGATAGAGTAAGGGACTGAGCAATGATGATTAATATATTGAAATGGCAGTTCAATGTGTTAGATTGCTAGACATAAATTGATACTTAATGATCATGTGACTATTGGAATTATGAGTTGGTTGTAATGACTCGGATTATTAGAAGCTAGAGTTCCAAGATAAATCAACTGATTGGATTATAGAGTATGATGAGTTGTTGGTATTGACTCATGAGTGGACTTATTTTAGATTGCGGTTCTTTGAGGATGTTTCGTCTTTAGATATGATTTCGGTATCCATTGACTTGTTGATCTCGATGTATACCATATACTTCATGTTTAGTTATTACTTCAGTTAGCAGAGATGAGTTATTATGATGGTGATCTATTCGATGTCTGTAAAGTTGTACTTCAGAATTATCAGATAGCAGTCATTACTTTATCAGTTGGTGAGATCATTTATTGACGACTTAGAGGATTGATATATCGATGACTTTGAAGATGTGTGTTGATTCCACAATTTGCTTGGATTATTCTATTCATGACAGTAGATCATTACCCATCTTAGATATCTTGATTTACCTGAGAACCTGACTGATTATACTTAGTATCTACCTGATAACTACCTTGTCCATGTTACTTAATTGCTGGGAAAATATTATTACACGGTAACAACACCCGCATGTTTACTTGTTATATATTACTGTTATACCGGTATCCTTTTCCTTGATATTTTATACTCCTGTTATACCGGTATCCTGACTTTCACATGTTGATATTGTTACCGTGACTACCACCGAGTTATCCCAGTAATTAAATAACGTGCGTATTAAATAATCTTGATAAACTAAAACATGATAACAAACAACTTACACTGGGATTGGGGAGATTGATGGAGGAGACAGCGTCCGTATTTTGGGTGGACCTAGGGTTTAGGTTGCGCAGCCGAAAGAGGGTTCCACTGCAGGGTCCCCGTGGGGTGACTGACACCCCGTCCTGTTCCTGTTATACATGTTATACATGTACCTGTTCCTGTTTACATGTTCCTGACTACCTTGCGGTAGGTCCTGGTTCAGCGCCAGGAGTCTGGGCCGTGGTCCCAGGTATGCACGGGACCCACCTAAAGCATGGACAATGTCTCCAACCGATCAGTTTCAATAACTGAGGACCTCGATTGGCATGCGTGATAGGCGTAGTATGGGATGCGTTTATTACATGTGACAATTGGTGTTCGCTGACATAATTAATAATAAACTGTTGATGTATTGTGACTGACTGTAATCACCTGATTGTATATCTAAATATATATCATTATGATAGACACATGATTGTAACCAGGACCAGATTATGTGCCAGGTTAGTGATATTGCTAGGATATACACCTAGACATCTGTTTTTTGTTACAGTTGTTTTACTTGTCTTGTACCTGTACTCTTATTCTTGCTATTGTTATTCAGTTGCTTATGTATCATGTTATTTGATTATCTTATATCTGCAGTTATTCTTGTTTTTGCTTTATGCACCTTGTTTATATGCACGAGCTCTCCCCTTTACACACACACTCACTAGGTCGCTTTCTGACGACCCTAGATTTGCACGTCCAGATATTGGACGCTTGTTCTAATGTGCAGGTGTTCGATAAGATGGCACGCTTTGCGAGGAGCTGGACACTCTTCCTTTTTGATTCTGGTATTCTTACATTTTCTTATTCCTGTTATTATTCTTTAATTATGGTATATCATTCTTACCTTCTATTTCATTTCCTACTTCCTTTGAGATTCATGTGTAGCCCTTATATGTATTATTGCAGTGATCGTTAATTATTATGGTTCAAATTTATAGCTTGTTCAGATTACTTTAGGCTTAGCGCGTATACGTGAGGTATTTTCCTTGCGTATATGCGTCGCCGACTCGTGTCGCGTCTCCGCTCCAGCGTATTTTAGGAAGCGGGGCGTGACAGATATCTCTCTCACTCTACACACCTCCATGCACAGATTCAACACAAAGCAAAATATTTTACAATGCAAATTTTAAATTCTCAAAACAACTGAACTACTAAAACAACTGCAAGTCTTGGCCTTATATATGCCTCATACAAAAGACAACTCCCATCATAACCAATATAGGACCAAAATAAAGAGAAAAATGAGCCTAACCTAAAATAAATAGTAAAAATGCCTAAACAAAAAAATAACAACTAATTCCCGTCAATTCTCCCCGGCTTTGAAAAATTTGCCACTGGCGAATGGTGACAAAGTGAATGATGAATTCGAACCGGGAAGGGCTACACAAACTCCTCAGTGATGGATCTCCTCGGCAGTGATGGTAATGGATGAACTGAAAACTGTTGTGCTCCTGTGGAAGTGTGATAACGAGTCAGGTCATCGACGCTGAACACCGAGCTAATTCCAAGATCATGGGAAATATCGAGCTCGTAGGCGCTGAAAACAAACCTCCTCAAAATCTTGTATGGACCCCAGCGTCGAGTATGGAGTTTTTTCAAATTTCTAGTGGTAATCAACACCTCGTCACCTATTGCGAGTTCCTGTAACTTCATGTGAGACTCTGCGGTACTGGTTTTAAATATCGACCGAGTCGGCTGATATATCATCCGATATCTTCTTATTTGCCTACTGTCGATACGATATGAAAAAATCGTTCGTCATATCATTTGCAGCAAAAAAACAGTCAATATTTGAAATATTGGCTGATATGTCGCCTGACATGAAATAACTTATTTCTTGCACGACTGTGCAAATATCATTATATTTACTGTATTACATCATTTTTATTAGGTAGATGATATCTATGACATTAAACCAACTTTTAGTTATCAATATTTCATAATATATAGTGTCTGATATGAACGCCTGATATGTGTGCGTATCTCCGATATCTGATATGAAAAAATCCCATCCGATACGATCCTGAAATCCGATATTTAAAACCTTGTCTGCAGTAGAGTGATAGTTATAATTGTTGATTGTCATTTACCTTATATTATGATCTTGCAACTCATGCAAATGTGGTGCACATGACTCAACTGTGATAATGGGTGTAATACCTAAGGGAAGAGGGAGAAGGCTGAGGGAATTCCTAGACCTAAGAGTAGACCCTCAAAAGGAGAATCAGGCGAAAAGTGAGATCTAATCACTAAGTAATATGGTATCTTGTATTCTTATCGGTGATTGTTCCCTTCTTATTATTCCCCACATTCGATTTATTCTTGACAGGTTTCAACACTATCTTCTTTTCTTTGAATTTAAATTCATAAGTGTTAGACCTACCCGGACTGGTCACGTCCAAGTCATACAACCAAGGCCTACCCAACAAAATGTGCAGCATCTATGTCTAAGACATCACACCAAATACGATCCCCGTAGCTAGATGTGTGATAAGAACCTAACAGTACTGGGTAATAGACTGAGCAGTCTTATCAACCTAATTCACATTGTATGGGTGGAGATGGGGTTCAGTCTTGAGACCCATCTTCTCAAAAACTGTCTTGGCAATGATATTCGCACAACTACCTCCATTTATCATCAACTTATATTTTTTTCCTCGTGTATAATATAGGTGTAGAACACACTAGACCTATGACAGTCCTCATCTCTAACAATTGTATGTGACTACCTAACTACACACAATTGAATGCTAGAAACTCTCAACATCATCAGAATCAGTCGAGCTCCCAGTTGGTTCATAGACTACTGTCTCGACCTTACCATCATCGATTTCCCTAACTAGAAGGTTTCTAGAGGGACAATGTGCAGCAACGTGACCATATCCTTAACACATGAAGCACTGTGTACCCTTAACGTTCTTAGAAGATTAACCTATCATAAACTTGTCCTTAGGGTCTCTAGTGGAGGAGTGTTTGGGTAAAGTTGCTCCCCTACTTTAGGAATGACCCTACACTCTAAAGAAAATATGAGGGAGGTTTCTATGTTTTGAGCTAACTGATTTGCCTGTTCAAGGATCTCTATCTTGTGAAGTGAATAAACATTACTCTCTGAATGTCTGACCTCAACCCAGAATGGTACCTAAATATACCTTGGAGTCTTCATGCACCTTATAAGGTAGGGTTAGGTCGTCAAATTCGATAGTATAGTCATGAACTGCTACCCTGACAAAGGTTGTAAAGTTTATCTAAGAAGAGATGTTACAAGAATTGGGAAGGTATTTCTCCTTAATTTTTATTTCATTTTCTCTCAAGACTCTATAGAAGCCCCATGCCTCGCGTACTCTCTCTACCAAGGTCCAATAAATCCTAACTGACCCTATAAGTCATCCTAGCAAACCGAACTCTATTTTTTCTGTGAACCTATACCAATCAAAATAATAATCCAAGTCTGTCATCTAATCACAAAAAATTTTTAAGTCAAGGATATCGTTAAATGTGAGAGAATCTATCTTAATCCTATAGATTATGTCATTTTAATTAATCCTAAGTTTGCTAGTGCTCTCATCTCTTCTATCATTGCGGTTCTCTAAAGTTCTCTCGTTAGATTTACTTTTCAACCAGTTTACTCTAAGTTTTAAGTCCTGAAGCTCCTCAAGAATTAGGTCTAGTTTGGCATCCATATCTAGATGATCGGGGGAATAGGTTCTACCACTATGAATGAGCATGCACTATCTAAAATGCAAATGCAGTACACGCAATCACACGGATGCAAACAATTTCCTACGTGTCACTAATTGCGTATATTATATGATCAAACAAAAAAATATTTTCCTAATGACAACTAAAATGATGCAAAAAATGGTTCTTAAAGTGAATATGCAACAAGCAGTAATATAAGCAATTAACAGCAGCAAATGGAACTTACAACCGCCACAAGTTCACAAACAACAACAATAACTAAGCCATCCATCCCAAGTATTTGGGTAGGCTACCACAAGTTCACAAAAGATATGCAAAATATCGCAAAAATAAAATGTGAGTTTAGAATATACCCAAAGGCATTTAAAAAGCACCAACACCAAGTAGTGGCTCCAAACAAAGTTGTGTAGAGACCGGATCTGTTACCCAAACGTTGAGAAATTCTCCCAGTATCTCTAGGACTCAGTTGAGGATCCAACGCTTCAGACGGAACTTGAATCGGACTCTGAACAGGTCTGAAACGATCTCTGAATAAAAATTATGTTGCTGCAGGAATAGTGCGGCTCAGATGGAGCTGATAATGTCATCTCGGCTTCGGGTGACGCCAGCGTCGGCTCGATGATGTTAGCAGTGGCTTGGATGATGTCAGTGTCAACTCAGGCAGCTCGGAGTCAGCTCCCTCTGACCCGACGACGTCAGCAGAGAGCTGATGATATGAGCAGAAGTCGATTGTGGCAGCTTACTGGATCGGGTTTGGACCTGACTCAGATCCGATCCGACTAGGCGAGTATGGGAAAGGTGGTTCTAGACCCGTACCCGTACACCCGTTAAGCTGTATACCCGTTTAGTAAATGGGTCGGGTCTGATTTTACTTAAACCATACCCGATTACCCATTTACCCGTTTCAACACCTAAATATAAATATCTACTAAATATAAATATCTACTTTGAGAATTGAAAACCTAGATGTTATATTATCAATTTTAGACAGAACTTTCTATTTGATGTTCCCCTTCATTTGGAAATTGCAGTGTTTGTGTTCTTCAACTATTGTTATTTTGAGGTCCATATTGTGAAAATCATGCCCACATCTCTATTTAGGAGACCTCTAATTTTTTTTATTAATTGAACTGTTTCGGGTATGGATAAACGGGTCTGCACTCACGGGTACAACGATTCCAGGTATGGGAACCCACCTTATGGACCCTCAGGAAAACGGGGCGGGTATGGTACCCTCTTGGGTAAACAGGTTCGGGTCTGATACCATCCGTACCTGCCCCGAACCCGCCCCGTTGACGGGTTCGACTTGGATCGAGTCGGGTTCTGAAACTGATGGTGGGTTGGGTCGGATCCAAGCGAAGCGGATAGGGTTACTATCGGATTTGACAACTTAAATCCAATAACAAATTGGATTCAGGTTGAAAGTTTAAACCCAAAACCCGTTTCACTGCTTCTCTTCTCCGATCACTGCTAGGGTTCAAATCCTCGCTGGTGGCGCGGCGGACAATGACAATGGTGTCGGCGTGAGTCGATGTAGTTTCGTGGAGAGTGAGGAGAAAACGATGGACACCAAGGATGGAAGGCTACGCTGGCGTGACGAGGAAGAACGACAATCGGTGGAGATCTCGATGGCAAGGAAGATCGACGAGATCTGAGGTCAGCAGGTTGCTGAGACGACGACGAGGGTAGATTGGGTTGCTGAAGACAACATCGAGGGTTTGCTAAAGACGGCGACGACGACGGAGGTGCTGACGAAGAGGTCTAGGCGGCACATCTGGAAGGTGATGTCAGCGATTGCGACGAGGGCTGCAAGGCCTGAGACGGTTGCAACTGGCGACGACGGCTGCAATAACTGCAACTTGTTCGCTTTTTGTTGTCGGCGGTATTCTCTGCAATCGATGACGGCAAAGACAGTGGTGGCGGGAGTGAATGGTGACGAAGACTGGGTAGCGGTGCGTTGGAGTGGCGGTGGGAACCTGAGCGGGAAACTTAGGGTTTGGGTTAGAGTTCGTTGAGAGATGGAGATGAAAATGAGATGGGGATGAACACTAACAAAAAAATTTTTTTCTTTTTTTTTATTTTTTTATTTTTATTCTGAACTAGGGTTTCAGATTATTTTTCCAAAAAAATAAACTTGAAGAAGATAGAGGAGTAGATTTAAGATTTTTGTGGGAAGAACACTAACAAAAAAATTTCTTTTTTTATTTTTTCCTTTTATTTTTTTCTTTTTTTTCTTTTTTATTCTGAACTAGGGTTTCAAATTTTTTTCCAAAAAAATAAACTTGAAGAAGATAGAGGAGTAGATTTAAATTTTTGTGGAAGTTAAAGGTGGAGATAGGTTCTTTTTTGTGGAGGGGGATTTTTGTGGAGGAAGAAAAAGGCGAGATTTTAGCTCTGATACCAAACAATGTAGAACAAGGAAGAAGAAGAAAGGAGAGAAAATAAGGATTTTAAGAAGATAAAGATGAAATTCAGGCTTCAGTACCCGAGAGATCTCTCCCACTCTGCACATCACCATGCAACGATTCAACATAAAGCAAAATATTCTGCAATGCAAATTTTAAATTCTCAAAACAACTAATAAAACAACTGCAAGTCTTGGCCTTATATAGATTTCATACAAAAGACAACAACTCCCATCATAACCAATATGAGATTAAAATAAAGAGAAAAATGAGTATAGCCAAAAATAAATAGTAATAGAGCCTAAACAAAAAAAATTACTAGTGATTCCCATCAAAATGATTCTCCATAAGAGAGTTTCATCAAATAATAATCTAAAAATCCCCCATTACTGAAAACAACATATTTCTTCCACATTTAGCTTTCCATGTCAGTGAATCTTTTAGCTGTCTCAACAAGAAAATAAAATTCTTTTTTAGCATGGAGAAGTTGCTTTTATTTTCATATTATTATCCAACAACTAAACAAGCAGGTCTCTTTTTAGTTTCTGAAAATTATTAAAATATCCACTTTCTAGAAACAATAAAAAAGCATTTATCCCAAACATTTGATGTAAATACTCCCTTCCCCCGCTCAAACTTTTCACGGGCCACATACTCTTTTAAGTTGGTAATGACGATGTCCACTGATAGTGCCTTAGTCCATGTTCTCTTTGGTCTTACCTAGTTCTTTCCTGCACCATGGTAGAACAATATATAGGGTCAACAAGGAACAAACAATAAAACTTTACGGCAATTCTTTTATACATGTTCACTTGCATCACATACATAGGTGCTCCATGAACCATGTAACAAAGTCACCCTTTGTTGGGCTATAGTACAAACATAGATAGGATCTAAAAAGGAACAAACAATGAAACTTTACCACAACTTTTTCGTACATGTTCACTTGCATCGCATATACAAGTACTCTATAAATTGTGTAATAAGGTCACCCATTACACAGCTCTTCTACTAGAGTTACCTTAGCCACAGACGATGTTATTCCTTGACATTGAAAAAATGGCAACATTAACTGCTTATTGTAATGTGTCACTATTTCAAGAAAGATCCAATCACTCATAACTAGCCAGCCACCTCTTGAAAAACTTACTACACAGATCCCTCCGCTAGTTTATCGAGAGAGTGGCTCGACACCCCTCCTGAGGCATCATACCACTCACTCTTTGTCAACCCCCTCAGTCTCGGACCTACCATAATTTTGCCTTGCAGTCGTCAATATACCTTTTGTGCCCGATAAGCTGCCAGATCATACTTTTGGCTCAATCTCAAGTTTATCCGGCTACAAATTGGAACCTCGACAAGAGAGTATGCTATCCAACATCAAGGCACTAGAGCTAAACTTGTAACGGTCCCAGTTAAAATTTTCCATTTGATTACAATCATCACAGATAATCCAAGCGTGGGCCCATCAAGATACAATACTTCCATTCTACCAACATCAGAATGCTCTATACTATACATCAAACTCCACTAAGATAGCATGCATGATCTTAACATAAATTAATATTTCCAACACCTTTGGTCCGACAACTCGTTAGAAAACGCAGTCTAATATATTACTACTACCATATGTAATACAAGGTTAGAGTCTAGCGCCAAGCACCACAATATTTACAAGTTAATAGCAAACATCCAAATAAAAGTTATGTATAGTTTCTACAACCATATACATATCAAAAGCAGAAATCAAAAAGGGTGAAATGTCTCCGTTGGCGCCTATCCCGCATATATTGCCTTTAAGCGGGTCCTTTGCCTTTGTCCAAACCTGAAGGTGGTAATAAAAACAGAGTGAGCTTGACAGCTCAGTGAGTAAAACAACATTTATGCATGCCTGTTAAGTATGTCTATTTGGGCGTAATCATCAGGTTGGCAATCGTATTTTTATACCATTTATGTAAATTTTTAGGTATTAGCTGAAGTCCCGACCAAAACACAGTAACAAGGCCTGTTAGTCTACTAGGTCATCCTATAGTCGACTAATACCACTTATTAGTCGACTAATTATTGAAGCTATAGTCGACTAGGGTTGATCCAAAAATATTTTACTCTCTGTTGGCTGCCAGTGACCTATGTAGTCGACTACCATAACTTTTATAGTCGACTACACTATGTACTAGTCGACTTATACATCACCTATAGTCGACTAGATAAGGATCAAAAAGGTATGCGGCTCTCTGTTTGTCCCTTATAACCAGGTCTAGTCGACTATCCTTTCTGGTGTAGTCGACTACTATAGGCTCTAGTCGACTATACATCACCTATAGTCGACTAGTCATGGTCAAAAGAATATGTCTACTCTCTGTTTGATTCTGTAACTGAGACTAGTCGACTTACAGTGTTTATATAGTCGACTAAGATGTGTTTCCAGCGACTTGTCTACCCATTTTTCCCTTCCATAGTCGACTTAGCCCCATGGCTAGTCGACTAATAGTGGTGAAATTGCCTAGGTAAGTCGACTAATCTTAGAGTCTGGGATATCAATTCTTTATAGTTTTAACATACAATTTCTAACTTAACCATTTTAACATGTATGACCAACATAGCATATAATCGCAACATGCATACATGATCAACATAATCGCAACATGCATCAACATGAAGTATGGTGCATATAATCTCAACATGCATATATGATCAACATGAAGTATGGTGCATATAATCTCAACATGCATCAACATAAAATATAATCTCCCCTTCGATCACCTCCGGTTCAACCCGGTCCTTTCCTCCGATACGTTTACCACGTATTATTCTCCCCTTCGTCACCTCCGGTTCAACCCGGTCCCTTCCTCCGATACGTTTTCCACGTATCACAATATGTAAATATCATATCCTTCATGTAATAACCACATGCAAGGATCCATGAGACAATAATAACACAAAGGATTTACATGATTCCTACTTTACATGATGCCAACATTAAGGAAGACATTAACATGTATGAGTAACCACTAACATGCAAGCCTTCCCATGATAACTAACATGTTATATCATTCCAACATATGTGTAGCCAAATATATACATGAAGTCAAATATGATGTTCATTCATAAAACTATTTCTTTTTAAGAGACATGTGTTAGACTCCTATGCATACACACTAATATGTCGATCGTGCATAATATAAGCATACATGGGTGTAACCACAACATAACACCATAGGATTGTTTACACAAAGCATATAAACTATACACAAGCATCATCATTCATTTTCACATCCATTCATAACTTAGAAATTTCTCACTTTATCTCAAGTTTTACACTTCTACTAATTTACTAGGGTTCGAGTGTTCTACTCGCTCTTTGAAGCGGTTAACTCCTTATCAAGCTTGATCTCCCGCTACGATGGAGTCTACAAGGCCATAACAATGCCATAATTAGTTCATAGCTAAAAGAGCACAAGAGGGATAGGATTCTTAAAGTTTTGCTTACCTTCAATCAATATCACTCCCCCTAACTTGTTGTTCTAGATCACCCTTGTCTTCAAGAAACCCCTTTTATGGTGAGGTTAGATCACCACTTTAGCTCGTTCTATTGGGCTTTTGGAGGAGTTAAAACATGAAAAATGGAGTCTTTTTCTTGTATATGGAAGTAAGGGGAGTTTGTGGGAAAATGAGAGGGAGAGAGTGTTTTTGTGAAGAAGAAATGGGGAAAAGAGGGCTGTTTTTGCTGCTGCTGCTGCTGCCTTTTTGCTGCTGCAAAGGGGAAGAGAGAGAGAGTTTGTGGAGTTTGGATGAAGAGAGAGAGAGAGGGTATTGCCAAATGATATTGTTCTCTTCATCCCCTTCCTATTTATAGCCCAATCTCTTCCATAAAACGTGCCAAGTGTCCCTCCCTAACCCCATCACTCTACTCCTATACCTTACCCTATAAACAAGGCTCCATGCCTCCCCCCTTCATGAGGTACAAGTACCCACAAGCATGGTTAGGGGGTATGTGGCAAAGTCAACAAGCATGAGGTTGTATTCATTTCTTATACATACATACATATGTATATACATACTAATAGGCATAGTATAATGTTTAGTATCTATCATGAATACTTACTCTCTCATCACCTCCCTAAAGCATTAAAATGTTAGGAAAAAGGTGCTTATTAAGACAAGTGTTACAAAACTAGTCTAAGTTTGTGCAACCCATGTCTTTGTATCATTTCCATAGCTATGGTTATTGTCACTTGGAATGCGAAGATACTTGGGTGTCCCGACAAGAAGAGCCTCATCGCGATACTACCTCAAACTCTTTCAGTGTGTTGTAGCTTGAATGCAAGAATCCACATCGCAAGACCCTTCTTTCATTCTTCATTCTCTTGGTGGTAATCGTATCCATGAGTTGTGATTTCTCAATTCAATTGGTGCATCAGCCCCAATAGTTTGGGCAAAATTTTTGGTTTATATTTGATTATGTTGACACTAAGGTGAATGTATTCTCTCTCATTAAGCTCAAGAAACTTTTTAGGAAGATTTGGTCCATAATGTTGGTGTATGGCTTGAATGATCACACTTTGAAGCATACTTTCTTTGAGGAATTGCATGATGACCGTGAAAAGGATCATAATCCTTGGGCAGAAAATGAGATGTCAATGTTACAAGGTCTTCAAATGAGCGATTTGGTGATTCCGAGAATTGGCTATAGATGGAGATTTTAAATGATTAAAGCCACAACCTTTGCCTCATTGATCCCCCCATGGATGAGTGTTCTTTCACTTGGTCTAATAAGTGTTCCCTATCATCCTTAATTGAGGGTAGATCAATTACCAACTTATGCAGAGTAGGAGGTTTCCAACCCTTCTCTCTCGTTAAGGCTCACTTTCTATCCGTGTCTCCCACTATTTTTCCATAGCACTCGTTATCAACAAAAACTTCATCTTTCTCAGGTCTCCTATTTCAAAATAATGTCGTTGCATCGCTGGGATATATATGTATTTATCTCCTAACTTTCTTTACTGCCTGAACCGGTGTTGTTTTATATTTAACATGTACATTTATTGTTCATTGTCTGCCTGCTTGACTTGAGTTCACAACGCACTGTAATTCTTGCTACACCTATGCTTACTTGTGCATGCCACTTGGCCTCATCTTATGTACTCGGGTTGCTTTCTGACAACTCTGGACCTGCATGTCCAGATCTAGGAGCTTGAAGCTTGTGGATTCTCCATGTTGCTGATCAGAGCGCAGCGGAAGCATTGATCATCGGTAGACCGTCTGGAGCCTTTTTCTTCAGCCCCTCCTCGGCTCTCGAGATTCTTTGTTATAGCTTGTGAGCTTCTGTTGTTCTGTTCGTTATTGTATTCTCCTTGTAATTCATCTTTTTGCGCCTCTTGGTGATGTAATATTCATGTATTATTAGATCACGCTCTGTGATAACAATGTACTTGTACTATTTTATTAAAATATATATTACCATTGTGCTTCCGTACTCTGATTCTTACCTGTATTGATGCTTAGTGTATATATGTGAGGGTATTTTCGCCCTGCATATATACGTCGCAGTAACATCTCCGTACCCGCGGGATCGGGGCGTTACAGGATAGTATCAAAGCCTAAGCTCTCAAATTTTCAGTTCAACCAGTTGGCAGATTAATGTGATATTAATTTGCAATTGGGGCACATGAATCTTGGCTATACATTTCAATTACAAGTGCGAAGTTATCCATTTTCTCCTTGAGATTCCTTCCTTTAACTACAAATTCTTCTGTCCTTTCACTTTCCGGCTCTTTTATGTCGTCCTTTCGACCAACTCATTATAGGAAAACGGGTTAATCGTAACAGTCCTGACACTTCTCATAGCAGCTCCAGCGAGGAGAACGGCAACTGATAAGGATACTCCAGGGCATGATGGAAGTCGACAGCAGCAGACTGTGCTCCTACGTCACAGGTTTGTTGACGCTACCCTGAGAACAGAGGCTAAGGAATGTAGCGGACGTCAGAAGACTACAGTCGGCCATATTTCCTAGTACTAAGGGGCATTCTGGATGCAGAATAGCGGTGGATCGTCATGACTGATCTTCTGAAGGCAGACTGATACGCTGAGCGTGGACTCTGAAGATGTCACCCGTAACCGTGATCCCCGATTTTTTTCGTGCTCTGAGTTGGTGATTTTCCCTTGTTGTCTTCACTTTCATGCTACAACCGTCCACTCTTATCTCTTCCACTGTTCGTCCCTTCCATCCTTACACTTCCAGTTTCCCTGGATGAGTAATCTTCTCCTATCATTCCTCTTTTATCCATGTTGTTCCTATATCTTCCGTATTCATCTTCTCCTTATCAAAATTTTGAGAACGAAATTTTTATAAGGTGAATAGTATGTAACACCCCGTCCACGGAATATGTACTCAGAAATGTGTCCCGATTTTTCTATTATTTTCCTATTTTTCCCCATATTTATTTTTATTTTGTGATTATTTATAGTCTTATTTGGTACCGGACCCGAATCTTTGGACTCAGAGTCAGCGCGAGTCCGAACCCGGGACTTGATCCCAATGTAACTACTTGATTTGACCTTTCTGGTAGTCAGACTGGACCAGTTTCAGTTTCAGATATTGATTTTCAATATTTTGAATTTTTCATAATTTTCTAAAAATTTTCTGATTTAAAACTCCTAAAATCGATGTCGACGCTAATAGATTTTAGGATTTTTAATTTGCAAACGGGGTTGAATTTCTTGAATCTGATTTCACATTATTCCTCAAGATGTTATTTTCTATTTTTGAGGATTTATGGAGATTTTTCTTAATTACTCAAAATTTACCCTAATTAATTAATATATTTTTTATTAGTTCTTTTTCTTTTTTATTCCTCTTTCTTTCCTTTTCTCCTATTTTTCTTTCTCTTTCTCCCTGGCTTCCCACGGGGGCACCCCCAAACATATCTCTCTCCCACACTCATTTCTCCCATCTCTCTTCATATTTCTCTCACTTTCTCCACACTCTCTCCCTCTCTTCAACCAGGCAACCCCAGCCCAGATCCCGACGCCACCCCTCGTCGGCCGACCTCTGGGGCCCTCACCCGCACCGGTGCCCACCCCCCGACCCTGATCCAGTGTTTCCCCCTCCTATCTCTATCTAACTCCATTTTCTCCCTCTCCTCTCTGGCCAGATCCGGCACCCTGTCGCCGACCCCAGCGCGACCCCCCCCCGGTGGTCTCTCTCCCCTCCGGCGACCTGGTGGCCCCCTCTCTCCGGCCAACACCCCCTCCCTAGATCTCTCTCTGGGTTTCTCTCCTCTCTTTCTCTCTCTTGGGGCCGAACAATGTGTGCTCCCTGAGTTCCGCGGTGTTCGTCCCGAGTCCAGACTTAGGCGAGCACTTTACTTTGTATTGGGTGTATGTTGTATTTCATTTGTGTTGTCTGTATTGGGATTGGGATTGTGTTGTATCTAGGAGTTTGTGCATGTATTCTGTATTGAGCAGTGTAATACTTTGTGTATGTATGTGGCTGAGAGTCTGGAACTGTATATGTAGTAGCACTGTGATGAATGCTTGTAATAGCGTAGCTTAATCCTTGTACTTTACACTGCTTTATTACCATGCTTGGCCGACCCTTAGTGGTCGTTAGCCTCTGAGCTCAACCGCTTCGCATTTTCTTTTAGATTGGCTCCCACCTAGACGGTGAGCTTAACGCTCAGTGCTTATTCGCTAAATTCGCCCGAGCAGGAGTTGTGCATGTGCGACAACATAGTGCCTTGTCCCTCGAGTCAAATACGTGTGTAGCTCCGTCGTGCGCTTTAGTGATTAACGTTGCTTGCTGATCTTGCCCCAGCACTGCTTAGCTTCTCATGTTTGAATGCTTAGTCATTATTATCTGATATGTCTTTCTATTGTATACATATAAGTGTTTGATACTAACACTTCTGCATGTACCTACTCAGCCTTCAGGCACTCCAGCATTTCATGCGCTAAAGCTCTGTCCCCGGGCTACCCAATAGGAATTGGCCTTATTCTCTCTGGGTTTAATAGTAGCTGCAGGGGGCGAGCTTAACCACTTTGTGGTTCTCACTCAGCCTTCGGGCTACATTCAGCCTTCGTCCGGGCTTTATCATGCTCCGCTGGAGGCGAGCTTAGCGTCCGACGCTTTATAGCTAAACTCGTTTAGCGTAGCTCTGTCGTATGCGACAACATAGCGCCATACCGCTTGAGTCAATCACGTGTTCAGCTACGTCGCGAGTACAGCTTCAATATGAGTGATAGCTTGACGTTTCAATGTCGCTTCATCGTATACGTTAGTCGTGCCGCGCGAGTGGCTTCTCCTTGCGCATTAGCTTGACGTTTTCAACGTCGCTTCACCGCGAGCTCTAGCCCGAACGAATTTAAAGTCTAGAGCTGCTCGCTAACTTCATTCCCCCGCTTGCTAGCTCTGTTTGGTTGCTATAGTTAGAATATATTAATATTATAATTACAGTTGTGAAGAGTTTGAAATATTTAATAATATGTTTTCCTATATCATGTTATTCGATTTGCCAAATTATCTATATCATGTTGCTCAATTTGCTATTATCTGACACTCGACATAATTATATACCTGTACTCTTTTCGTAATATTATAATCTTGTGGCGATTGTGTTATTGTACTACGCCCTGACATCTGACGCTCGATATAGTGATCTTGTATTCTAGAGTATCTCGTGTGTGGATGTTATTGTATACCTTATTTGTGATGTGACACTGACTAGTTACATGTACAGTGACTATGATCATGTACTCCTGAACTCGGTATCTCCAGATACTCCTGAACCCATGTACACCTAAACCCTTGTGCTCCTAAACCCTTGAGTCTCCTGTGTTGTGTCTCATTTGTTGTGCTCTTGTTGTTTGTGATTGTATAATATTATAATAGACAACTTTCACCGATTGGGGGAAACAGATGAGTCCTATGTAGTTCCATGTTTATAATGGCCTTATAGTGTCGCGCGGCCACATTCTTGAGGGATCACATGGAGGCCACCAGTAATTCTGTGAGGTGTACTGACACCTGATGTGAAATGGTGTGTGCGTGTCATGTAGGGAACAAGTGATATAATCAAACTCGCTACGTTTCACCAAATAGAATGATTTTCGGCAGGAAAACAATTCAAAACTAATATTGTCGAACAAATGAGTTTTAACAAAATATTGCATGCTTGATTTGAATATTTATAATCTCAAATCAAATTACAATACATATATCATGTATGATAAGTTTTAATCTTAATATCAATGATAAGCAATGACAGGATTTGCAGAATCACACATCTCACCATATAGTGGACAACATGGAATAAAGATAATATTTCAGAGATGATTTAACAGATGCATAATCTAACTAATTATTAGATTGCTTTGAAATAACTCACAACGGAGCTCCCGGAATGTGTATGAAGTCTGGATAATCGTCTGAATATACGATCTCGAAGAACTCACTGCCATACTCTAGTAAAGATGAGGTTGGTTCGTTCTCACATATGAAGCATCAGAAAGCACGGTTCAAAGACTCGGCCGAGTCGGAGACGAGTCGGCCGAGTCGTATCCGTCTCGGCTCGTTCCGAGACGAGTCCGAGTCACGAGTCGGTCGACTCAACTCAGAGAAGACTGAGATGCTTTGTGTCTCATTGCAATTCAATGTGGAAATAACTACATTAGCATGTATTTATGAATGTAGTTTGTACAATTTACTATATTGTGCATGTATTTTGATATGCTTATACCGACGACGCGTGTATTTATTCTTTCGCTTTATGTTTAGTGTGCCAGGTGATATATTTTGGACATGTGATACATGAATGTAGATGTCTACATTTTTTTAAGATTTGTCGTGATTTTTTCAGAATTTTTTGAGCTTCTATGTAGCGTTTTGCGCGTATCGCCCGACACCGATCCGAGTCGCCGAGACCGATCCGTCTCAGTGCCTACCGAGTCGGCGGCCGAGACCGCGACTGTGAACCATGTCAGAAAGGACTGAAATGAGCGCTGGTGATGTGTTATTGTTGCGTTGCTACCGCTAGTACGCTGGTGCACTGTTATTGTGCTCTGTTGTTGCTGCTGTCGCTGCTTCACTGCTGTTGTTGCTGTTGCATGTTGCTGTGTTGCCTGCTGATGCTGCTTCTGCTGCTGCTTCGCTGTCGCTGCTGCTGTGCTGCTGGTATGGCTGTAGTGGAAGGGGTTGAAGGAGATAGAGAAAGGACTAAGAAGAGGGAAGAGGTGGATGAGAGAAGAAGATAGAACTAGACATGCAAGAGGGAGTAATTTTTAGATTTCTTAATTTCATCATCATCTATTAAAGAGAGGAGACAGGAAGAAGAGCAAAAATCTTTTGTTTCAAAACATTCATTATTTTTAACAAGTACACAACCATGCCTACATATAGGCTACTTTAATAACTATCCACTATCCATGTGGTCATAACTACCACCACTACACACAATTGAAATATATACAAATACAAAAGAAAATACAACTAAATACACTAACAAATACACTAAAATATAATAAAAAAAAGTGAAGCTCAAATGTCCCCATCAATTCTCCCCAGATAGAAAAGAACTCGACCCCATCGAGTCAACTGCAGAGCTGCTCTCTTACTGTGTAACATCTCAGATTATAAGTCAAGTTACACCAAAAATTCATCATCTAAAATATTATCAATTTTCTCCGTTGTATAGGATGAATATCTGAAAGTGAGAAAGTGAAGGACTCTAAAAAATTGGCTCAGGGTAAAGCTCATCAACCAGTGGATTGTTTATGGATAATCAAGACCTTGTAAACCACTTAGTCCTCAATATTGAAAATAGAACTCATGCCTAATCTATAACATAAGTATTATAATTTAAATTCTTTTAAGATTTTGAAAAATCTAACATTACAGGCATGTAAATCTTTAACAGTTTCCTGGGAAAATCATTCCAGGCGAATCCAAACCATCACAAAATAATCAACACTAATAGTTTTAAATTTCTTTCCTAGTGTCAGACCATAATTATAGCTATCGTTGTTTGTTCAAATAATCATTGATTTCTCGTGTGTAGAACTTGCATGTGTGTTATAAAATATGATGTAGACTCAAATGTTTTATGCTTAAAATGCAGACTCAAACTCTATAATGAAGTACAGTAGAAAACTTAACTTATTGTCTATCATTGCTAAAAGAGTTCCAAAAGATAGCTAATAAACTTTTGACTCCTTATTGGACATTAAAGTTTTAGGCACTTGGATCATCGGATCAACAATATACGCGCGACCTCGATCAAGAAGGATTATCAGACGAATGATCCTAAAAGTATGTGTGACAGTTTACCTGTTTTGACAATAAAGATAAAAGTCACGCGAACAGGTAAAGGTAGAGGAGATGCGCCATTAAATTTAACAGTAATGAAAAAAGAGTTAATATGTAAAGCATTATATTCTCCCATAACTGTATCCTTAAAAATTTTGGATATAGATCGATCAAATATGACAACATCCTTGGTCTGACCTACACCCTTTGTCACTAATCACTATATAACTCCAGAACTTGTCCTCATAAAAATGAATATTTAGTGGGACAAAGCACTGTTGTTTGATCTCTAGTGATAACTCATCAACTTGCCCTTTGAGTTCAATATACATGGTAAGATGCATCCTATGGTGTGGCAAGTCGAGAAAACTAACTCCTGAAACTAAATCAATGGCATGTTGAATATCACGCGTCTGTGGTAGTTTGTCCGGGAGGGCTTCATGGACTTCCGCAATCCCCGTCGCCATGGTCATCTCAGCAAACTGTAGAGTCTAACACTTTGGTCATATTGGGCAGTTCATGATTAGTTCCCTTTACCATACACTGGGTAAGATTTCCACGGCATGCCCATTTTACCAATTGTTTTGGTCAGCTCCATATTTGTGGTTGGCAAACGTAGAGAAGCTTCTTAATAGAGGCAACCTTCACAAATGGCTCATCCTCGAAACCAAGCTCCATATATGGTTAGCAATCCCGGAGAAGCTTCTAAGTAGATGCAGTCTTCACGAACAAGGTTTAGGCATTGAAGAGAGCTTTTTATTTGCAACATTGATAGGTAGTAAAAATTGCATATTTATCACTACATATACTATCATATTTTCCTATTTATTATTATAATTATGCACTATTACTAATGTTTTATTATTTATTGTGTGCAGACCTTGAGTAATTAATTAAATAAAGAATAAAAGCTTAAATGAAGCCCAGAAGCCTAAAAAGCCCATGTGCAAGCCCATGTGCAAAATTTGCAATTATTAAAAGAAGAGGAAAGGGATGGACTTCTACTCAACCCTAATTGCTTGCAAGACAAGGCTAAAGATAAAAGGAGAAGAGTTTAAAGATAAAAATTATTTCAAAAAATTCGGATTCAGACTGTACACGTTTAGTATTCAGATTATAATTTTTGCTACAGATATTCAAATCGATGATTCAAGATGCTCCAGAAAGAAGACTTGAAAACCTACAACTCTTATGTTGATCAAACTTTCCAATTCAGTCAGCAGATAAGCCAATTTCGGCGATCAACATGATAACAAGTTGCAGGACAGATTTGAACTTCTATGGATAAGTCAAAACAAGTTTGGAGATAAAAGAAGAATTCAAATTCAGAGATATTTTGCTCCTCTTATCTTCATACGCTTCTTATCCTCTGGTTTTCTCCTATAAATACCCCTGCATAGCAACAGAGGAAGGGCAGATCTCAGAAGTCCAGCGTAGTACAGGGCCAAATCTAGGGTTTTTAGGCTTTCTTCTAGTTTGTAGTTAGGTTTTTATTTTTCTTTTGTAATTTTTATTTTTTTTTATGTAAGTAAGAGAGAGAGGCCTATGTTGAGAGTGACACCGATGTACCCTCCTATTTTCTTCCATTGTTTCAAGTAATAAAGGTAAATATTTTATTTTATGTTCATCGCTTTACTTTCTTTTTCTTTTTCTTTTCCTTTTCTACTTCACTTCTGTTGGTTTTTGATGAGAATACAAGTGAATTTCAAAGCACAATTATAACAAAGTCTTTGTGAGTGCCAACGATACTTCATGGAGATGTTCTCCTCCTCAAGGTCCGTTTCACTTCATTCTTCCCAGCTTGATGATATAATGCGAATAGGGGACTGAGCTCGATCCTATGACTTATGCGTTGAACGCCTCCGAAGCAAGGTAGAACATGCAAGGTTTTCAGGTAACTCATCAACCAAACTAAGGTAAGTATTTCTTTTTCTTTCTTTTCTTTTATTTTTGTAGATTAAATCACCAACACTTCAACTCTTTCTTTCCCAACTCATTGTAAATACCGCTTTCTTCCTAACCTAACTTTAACTACTATTTTCTTATTTTCCTTTTAATAACTAAAAGAAGAATTTTTTAGAGAACTTACTAAACAAGCTTCCATCGCTAGTCCCTCCCTGAAGATCACGACCCGCATAGCCATTGCTACAGCGGATAGAATTGAGCACCTTGCACATCTCTAATTCTTAAATCTGATATATTATATTTTGTGTGCAGGAAAAACTCAATCAAAATTTTGGCGCCGTTGCCGGGAGAGGGATGGTAAGTTTCTCTCTAAAAAAAAAACTAATTATCGATTTATTTATTCTTTTGTTTGCAGGATCAGAGAACAGGAAACTAACAGCAGCAAAGGACATATAGCAACTTTGTGCCTCTGCCCTCGAAGGCAGAGCAGCAGAGCCTACTACAGAGCCGCGTTTGCGCGGCATTAGCCGCGTTTCCGCGGCCTGAGTAGTTCACTACTCACTCTGTTTTCTGCAGGTTGCTGCAAATTGAAAGATTTGTTTACTGCTCTGTTAAATTTTCTCTGTGATCACCCTGCACACTGCTAATTAATTAACAGTAACCTATTTGTTGAGAAAATTAAAAAAATTAGACTCTTGCATATAGGCACGTGTCTATTTAATTTTTTTGGCCTGAGTAGTTCACTACTCACTCTGTTTTCTGCAGGTTGCTGCAAATTGAAAGATTTGTTTACTGCTCTGTTAACTTTTCTCTGTGATCACCCTGCACACTGCTAATTAATTAACAGTAACCTATTTGTTGAGAAAATTAAAAAAATTAGACTCTTGCATATAGGCACGTGTCTATTTAATTTTTTTTAATTTCTTTGAAGAGTGCTGGAGACAAGGTACGTTCGCATTGCATATAGACTAGGAAGCACCCTTGGCTAATTTACTGCTTTTGAGTGAATATTTGTCTATTGCTTTACACGTGCACCAAATTGACTTAAGGGCTTGTCCTATAAATAAGATAAGGTGGGGATTTCATCACCCTTCCTTGGCCCACAAACAACCTCCTCACTCACTAACCCAAGCCTAACTAAAAATGAGTAGACGTTGGCCCTAGGGACATCTCGAACTCAATTAGGAGATTATCCTAAGAGGGAACGGTGTTGGAATTTAACTCCTGCCAAATCAGTGTCTAGGAAGGGGATTGAGGGCCAAAAGCCCGAAAATTGGTGGTTATTTAATTAAGGAACGTCTTTGACGGAAACCTCCCACCAATCTTGCCCTGACCTGGCTGATTAACTTGTGGTCAAAGTCTGCATTATACCTCACGTGGACAGTCTAACCAGTTAGGAGTCGTCTAGGTCATAGGTCTACCCTAACTTAGGTTAGAATTTTTTTTCTTTTTTGTTTGTTTGTGTTTGTATTGTGTGATATGGCCTATAACAACAATGTTTTCAATTTTAATCCATATTACACACCAACCTCTTTTTCGGATATTACCAACCCGGCACATCCTAACTTTAACCAACCTAGTGTGCCAGATTGGTCTTATCTGAATCATTACATGCCCCAGTCCCAATACTATGAACAAAAATGGAATAATCATCACTACTCTTCACAGAGTCAATGGGGATACAACGCCCCTGAGCCATCTTGTCAACCACCTGTTCAACCATTATCTTCACACACTTCTTTTCTCACATCACCAATGTTTCAGTCCTCCAAATGATCCATTCGATGGGTTAGAAGAAAAAGTGGATCGTTTGCAAGATATAATGAATGATCAAATTTCTAGACTTTCAAACATTCTTGAACTAACCAACCAAGTTGATAGGAACCAAGAATCATTCTGTCTAGAAGACCTTGATCAAAATTCAATTTCATCACATCAATATGAACTTGATCAATCCCAATCCTTGGACAAATTGGCTAGTTTAATTTCAATGAGATTGAATTAGATTGTGAATGTGAACCCAACCCCAACTTTGCGATTCAGTTTCTATCTTCGAATCTATGTTGACTCCGATATTCTTACCCAATTTGGACCAATTTTCTGAGCCAACATTTATTCCCGTACCCATAGATCATGAAATTGAATCACCCATTTTTGATGATCATCATATTGAACTTGACCAATTTCATACTTTTGAAAGTCCCATTGACAAATTGGCAAGTTCTCATTTTTATGAGATTGAACCCAATGAGATATGTGACCTTGATTCTCAAATTTGTTGTGATCGAGTTCAAATTCCCGAATCAATATTGACTCATGTTCTGTTACCCGATTTAGGTAATATTTTAGAGTCAGTTTTGATTCTCACACCTGTCATTCTTGAACTTGAATCACCAATAGTAAATCACATTCCATTGTGGGAAAATGATTGTGGACTTGAGTTTCAACTTCTTAATTTGGACCCACTTCTTGAACCAAGCTCGACTCCTGAATCTTTACTTGACTTAAGTCACCTTCCTGAGTCAGTATTAGTTCCCACGCCTATCATTCTTGAGTCCAAGTCAACCATTCTACCAAGTCATATTCTTTTGTTGGACATAGGTATAGACCATGACTCTGTGATGATTTTCCAGGATTGGTTATGTAAAAGAAGTAAGTTTCACGATAGGATCTTCCATGATCCTATTCATACTGGGGAATGTAAACATGTAAATAGAAAAGAGGTCAATAAAGGTAGGTTCCGTGAACTACCACATTATCTTGATTGGGTAGCAACGCTTGGCCCAATCCGACCACCACCAGAACCACCACCTTAAGGTAATATTTTCCTTCCCTTTCTTCTTTTTCATGTATACATGCATTCATTCATACATTGAGGATAATGCATGAGATAGGTGCGGGGGAGGATTTATAACATACTAACATAGTTAGATACTAACTAACTAACAAAAAAAAAGGGACAATATTTTGATTTATCTTTTGAAAGAAATCTAAGTTAGTCTTAAGAATTAGGAAAATCATGATTAGGATTTCTAAAAACTTGGTCAAAATAAATAAATTGTTGAATTTTTAGGTATAGGAGGAGAAATTGAATAAGTAATTAGTCTCGATTTTTACCTTAATGAAATGTGCATACCTAACGCATATCTAGGATTCTAAGACAAAGACTCTTGTGCCCTATAAAAAATTTAAAAAAATTGAAAAAAAAAGAAAGGGAAATTCACTGATTAAGCTGGATACATGTGCCTCAAGAAGCATAAGTATTCACGCCTAAAGGTGATTTTATAAATAAAGTCCTTAGTTTTGTGGCCTAGTTCACTCGAATCCTTAAGTCCGTGGGGTGTTTTCTCACCCGGTGCCCTAAAACCGACCGGTTTGGGAGCCACCGACTTTAAGTTCGCTACATGGGTGGATTAGAAAGCCTAAGGAAACTAAGAAAAATTACTCATATATGTATTAACACATCTAATAGTCAATTAGTTAGGTATGAGAGCCTCAAGAAGTCTTCATGCTTACACGAAAGAAAATTAGATGAGTTATACATATTTAAAAAAAAGAGAGAAAATAATAATAAAGAGGCATGAGAGTCCAAGTTAAGGAATTCCTAATAAAGATTCACAATGATGCATATGACTTTTGGTAACGAAAAAGACTATACAAAAATTCAATTTTGATCCTTACCTAAAATTGATAACAATTTACTATATAAAAACTAAGTTTAAGAATGAATAAAAATGATGATCCTAAAATCTTATAGATTACTTAGTCTCTTCAAACGTATTTCAAATATTTCCCTTTTATGGATTTTGTGGGTGTAATCCGCTGAAAACCCTCACGAGACAACACTCGTCCTCTAGGGTAACCTAGGGGTTTAACAGCTTGTTGCACGTGCTAAGTGCAATCGTGATTCCTACGAAAGTGAGTTAGCTAGATTAGTTTTTCTTTTTCTATTGATTTTTACTCGAGGACGAGCAAAAAGATAAGTGTGGGGGTGTGATAGGTAGTAAAAATTGCATATTTATCACTACATATACTATCATATTTTCCTATTTATTATTATAATTATGCACTATTACTAATGTTTTATTATTTATTGTGTGCAGGCCTTGAGTAATTAATTAAATAAAGAATAAAAAGCTTAAATGAAGCCCAAAAAGCCCATGTGCAAGCCCAGGTGTAAAATTTGCAATTATTAAAAGAAGAGGAAAGGTATGGACGTCTACTCAACCCTAGTTGCTTGCAAGACAAGGCTAAAGATAAAAGGAGAAGAGTTTAAAGATAAAAATTATTTCAAAAAATTCGGATTCAGACTGTACACGTTTTAGTATTCAGATCATAACTTTTGCTACAGATATTCAAATTCGATGATTCAAGATGCTCCAGAAAGAAGACTTGAAGACCTACAACTCTTATGTTGATCAAACTTTCCAATTCAGTCAGCAGATAAGCCAATTTCGGCGATCAACATGATAACAAGTTGCAGGACAGATTTGAACTTCTATGGGTAAGTCAAAACAAGTTTGGAGATAAAAGAAGAATTCAAATTCAGAGATATTTTGCTCCTCTTATCTTCATACGCTTTTTATCCTCTGGTTTTCTCCTATAAATACCCCTGCATAGCAACAGAGGAAGGGCAGATCTCAGAAGTCCAGCGTAGTACATGGCCAAATCTAGGGTTTTTAGGCTTTCTTCTAGTTTGTAGTTAGGTTTTTATTTTTCTTTTATAATTTTTATTTTTTTATGTAAGTAAGAGAGAGGCCTATGTTGAGAGTGACACCGATGTACCCTCCTCTTTTCTTCCATTGTTTCAAGCAATAAAGGTAAATATTTTATTTTATGTTCATCGCTTTACTTTCTTTTTCTTTTTCTTTTTCTTTTCCTTTTCTACTTCACCTCTGTTGGTTTTTTGATGAGAATACAAGTGAATTCCAAAGCACAATTATAACAAAGTCTTTGTGAGTGCCAACGATACTTCATGGAGATGTCTCCTCCTCAAGGTCCGTTTCACTTCATTCTTGCCCAGCTTGATGATATAATGCGAATAGGGGACTGAGCTCGATCCTATGACTTATGCGTTGAACGCCTCCGAAGTAAGGTAGAACATGCAAGGTTTTCAGGTAACTCATCAACCAAACTAAGGTAAGTATTTCTTTTTCTTTCTTTTCTTTTATTTTTGTAGATTAAATCACCAACACTTCAACTCTTTCTTTCCCAACTCATTGTAAATACCGCTTTCTTCCTAACCTAACTTTAACTACTATTTTCTTATTTTCCTATTAATAACTAAAAGAAGAATTTTTTAGAGAACTTACTTAACAAGCTTCCATCGCTAGTCCCTCCCTGAGGATCACGACCCGCATAGCCATTACTACAGCGGATAGAATTGAGCACCTTGCACATCTCTAATTCTTAAATCTGATATATTATATTTTGTGTGCAGGAAAAACTCAATCAAGCATGAGTCCAAACTTGTTCCTGTATTGTCCATGCGGTTTTACAGCATGTGTTTTATTTAAATTGGAGAACTAGTTAACTAGATGTGCCCTAGAATATTACAGTGTAGCATGCATGGAAAGATGAGCCTCCAATAACCACTTAATCAGAAATTTCATTGGAGATATATGATGCATGGTCTGTGATTGCCTTCTTGCCATGCAGCGGATCACATGGGGCAAAGTAAACATCACCGATTGCTTGACCCATGATTCCCAGGTAATGGCTCTATAACCAAAATGGAAAGACTGAATTTTTCAAAAAAAAAAAAAAAAAGAAATATGAAATTTCCATGACCATCACTTAATAAGATATACAAGAGAAGATTAGCATAATCATGCATGCAATGCATCATAAATCTACTTTAAATTGCTTGCACTTCCGGACAAAGTAGCTTTCAAATACCTGAAATGTTGATAATCATGTCATGAGATTCTGAGAAATTAGACAAAACCTATATTTCATGATTTTAGTGATATATTTTCCCCCATTAAATTGGGTAGACTTCAGTGTATGACACTTAAGAAGCAAAACTATTCAGCATTTTTACAACCAGATGTTCACCTCACATCGACCCTTCTACTAGTTGGTGCCAAATTTAATGTCAAGGAAATTATCAACATCAAGAACCTACCACGGAACCGTAGATGTTCGATCGATGGATAGGTAGACCTACCCATCTTGGTCATGTGGTCTAAGCTCCTTCAATCCAGGGTAGTCCACCAAATTCCCTAGCTAGGCAAGCGTACAGATCAAGAGTTAAGAAGACAATTTTTGCTATCGGGGATCAGATTCTATCTCCGAGCCACTGGATAGGTTAACAGCCAAATGGAATCATATTTCCAAGATGTAGAAGAACAAGCACAGCAGGGAAAGAAATTTAGAGGTTAAATAAAACATATATCAATGCCTATTGACTTACTCATTGATCTATATGACTCGAACGGCCACAGAAGTTCGTTATACTTAGAGCAGTCCATGCAGTTAAAGCCTCTCTAATCTGCGCATTGCAACAGGATACAAGAGGATATCCATGAGAAGACCAGACATAGTGTGAAAAACAATAAATAAATAAGTAAAAGAAATGCAAGGCACCAAAAGAATCCCAAACACACTGAAGCACAACAAGGGTACATCATTCTCAGAGTAGAAAATTAAGAGACTTGCAAGTAAGAACCAGCTATTATCCTATCAATATTTGCTTCACATAACAAATAAGAGACTTGCAAGTAAGAACAACGAATTAGATATTATTCAATCGATATTTGCTTCACATCTGAACTGCAAAACTGATCCTACAATGGTTGGGAGTGACACAAGACGTAAATTGGTGCATGATATGAAAACAATAACCTTGTACAATACAGGCTGTTTGCTTCTGCATTACAAACCTTCTTTGCCAATCATTCTTATGAAAAGTTTTACTTTCCTATTGTTAAGGAAAGCATCAAATATTCATTACAAGCTTTCATCTCCTGAGGGTGTCACACCAACTTATAGTGAGCCTACAAGCCCATAGGCCCTTTTGGAGCATGCAGCCGGCTTTGACATCAGCTTTGGGCAACAGCCCAGCAGCTTATAAAGTCATAAGCGTGGTTTCAAAGAAGATTTTGAAATATTACCTTTACCGATAATTTAGCCAGATACCAATACTCTTGATATGACCCAATATAACTGAAAACAGTACCCATATTGTGGATGTGACCAGACGAAACAGCCAATAAGCAGACAAGATTGCCAATTCCAATACCAAATCCTACAATTCATCCAATACCGATACCGAGATTTCAAATCATGGTTTCAATTTCAGCCGGATATATAGTATGATCATATCGCGTTTCCACATAATTGATATGATATTAGCCCTATAACATTAGCTGTTATCAAGGCCGATATTGATGGCTGACATTGGTGATATTGATACTAAAAAATCATTTGCTGATACATATACCGAAATTTTAAACCATGGTTATATGTACTTTGGTGGTAGGCCCATTACCTTCTTACCTGAATTTTTAATTTTGGATATGAATTTTTCCAACTCAATAAAGATGCCATTGGTTTGAAATTTTGGACCCAATAGCATACGAGTATTGGTTAGGTACACCCATTTCAAAACCCAACAACCTGAAAATGGAAGGTTTAGCCAATGAACATGCAAGACTTCCATGTAATTTAAGAGTCATAGTTAATTTATAAAGCTCAAACTACCAAATGATCATCACACATCTTGTACCTCTGTTCTTGTCTTCCTAAAGATCTTTAGTCTTTAGTATCATATATGGTAAGTTAGTATTGCAGTTTTACATTGATAGTTCATTGTTGATGGGCAAGTTCTAACTAGAAAGTTCGTGATTCATCTTCTCTTAGCTATGTTGTGTCCATTTTGATCATGGTCATCACTCCCATTCATTCTTTGATCATGGCATCCTCCCCTTCATTCTTTTAAAATTGAATGTAAACTTCTTAGGACCCTAACATTTTCCAGCCTCCTATCCACTTAAGTGATTGTCCATATTAAAATTTTGATGTTTGTGCATACCTTGTGACTAAAACTTGGGTCCTTTCATTACAGCATCTTTAGTAAGAAGGCATTCAAACCTTTCAAGCTCCACCTCTAGGATCACACTAGAGGTCTTTCAGCCAAATGTTGCACATTCTAATCTTAGTTCTCTTTTGAGTGTATATGATAATGCATAGATTAGTCTTGATTAACCAAGTACTCTTCGTAAGGGCAAATCGATTTACATTTCGCGCTTTTTGTATAATTTTCTATCTTATGCTCATCTATCTCCAACTTTTCATGTTTTTGTCTCTTCAATAGATTCTCACTGTATTCACAAGTCATTGCCAAAAACCAATCAAATTCAAGCTCGTAAGTAACTATGCAAGAAGAGATGTCAATAGAATGAAAATTGGGGTTGGTACCTCTTCCAAATGGGAAGAGTCGGTTGTCGATGGGTGTATATAGTAAGCTTAATCCAGATAGTTCTCTTGCTACCTTGAAGGCTCACTAGTGGCCAAAGAGTATTCTTAGATGTATAAAGTTAACTACAAGATACATTCTCCCACGTGAACAAAGTGACATTTGAGTGTCTCTTCATTTCTTCTATTGCTGCTTATCAGTGGTCGTTGCATCCGTTAATATCAAGAATGCTTTTTTTTCATTGTATTCTTGATCAAGAGGTTGACATGAAGTAACCAACACGAATTGTCACTCAATAGAGCTAGGAAGGTTTGCTGCTGAGAAAGTTCTTATATGGATAGAAGCAATCTTCTAGAGCATAGTTTGAGCATTTGCTTGGTTGTTCAGTAGTTTGGACTATGTAGTTTTCAGAAAAATCATTTTGTATATTCCAGCTTCATCAATAGAAGTTGATTCTCTTGATCGTCTATATGGACGACCTAGTGATTATGGTGATGATGTTGTGGAGATTGGTGAGCTAAAGTTATATCTACAGAGGGTATTTCAAACGAAGACCCAGGGCAGTTGCATCGTTTCTTTGGTATTGAGGTAGTAAGATCTAATAAAAGGACCTCTCTCTTTTAGCAAAAGCATCTGTTAGACATGTTTCTAAAAGCAGATATGTTAGGGTGTAAGCCTAATGGATTCTCCAATGGATCTCAACTCCAAGCTACTACCAGATCATTAGGAGCTTTTAAGATAACCACATGCAATACATGCAGCTTGTGGGAATTGAACCATCTTACTGTGACTCAACCAGATAGTGCATACATAGTCAATGTGGTGAGTCAATTCTTATCTACTACACCAACGAGTTATTGCTATATTGTTATTGAATGCTTCGATATTTGAAGTGTACCCTTGACAAAGGTCTCTTATATTCAGGTTGTAGTTATCACGGTACAGTCTCACAGAAGATGAGGGTAGAAGATGAAGCTCATCAAAAAATCTTGTATCCAAACAAGCTCACAAGAAACATTAGCCATGACATGATATATAGACTATGCACTAGATCTAGAAACCACATCTTACTTTTGCTCTTATATGACATTTCCCTAATTAACAATTTAACACACAATAACTCATAACGTACCTTTTATCAGTTGGTAAAATGTCCAATCTACATCCAAAAAACTAGTAAATTCTGCAGGATTACCGACAAATAAAGGGGACGTTATCAGCTACTGTGTGTTTATTGGGGAAATTTTGTGTCATAGAAAAGCATAAGGTTATTTTTTTTCTAGATCTAGTACACAGTCTATATATGAAGTCATGGCTAATATTTCATGTGAGCTTGTTTAGATACGAGATTTTCTAAGTGAACTTCATCTTCTACTTCATCTCCTGTGAGACTATACTATGATAACAAGTTAGCCTTCAAATTGCATTGGAAAGTGTCTTTCATAACCACAAAAACATCGAGATGGATTGTCATTTTGTCTGTTAGAAGGCAGTGGAAGACAAGATCATTGAGTCTCATCTCTCTCTCTCTCTCTCTCTCTCTCTCTCTCTCTCTCTCTCTCTCTCTCTCTCTTCTGCTAATCAGTTAGCAAATTTATTAACAAAACCTCTTGGAGGATCACGAATTTGGTTTATTTGTGACAAATTGGGCATATATGATACACACACGCGCTTGAGAGGGAGTTTTGGGAAATATAAGATGTGAATGGTGTTTTATGTAAAAGACTATATTATTTATATTAATAAGAGGTAGGAGATGAGATCTAATTGATCTCTTGTTAATTTCTCAAAATCATAAACTTCTTCCGTGAGCATGAACCCACAAGAAACATCAAGTATGATTCTATTAAATAGTATGTGAAGACAACGCCCCAGCCTCCGCATAAATGTTCTAAAAGTATCCTTTTCAAGAGCATGTGTACACCAAAGAACGTTGGTAGGTACCATCTCCTATTGTCAACTTTCACATACATGAACCAAGAGAAGCACCACAACTTCCTAGCACCATAAGAGAGAGCAATTCCCAACACCAATAATCTTTATAATGCAAAGAATATTTGTCCCCATCATTAAATAATGTGCATTTCAAAGACTATCTGTCAACATCATTAAATAATGTACATATAATGTGTTGAGTTACTTTGACTGATCATAATGTCCTCTTAATAAGTAATATCCACATCTCAATTCCTACATATACGTCCACATTTGGAGAGCAAAGAACTTTCATGCATATGTAAGTAAGGATACTTTGCTCTCACATTGGTGACCAAATGGATCAAACATGGCAAGTGGGTGGGGAAAGGGCAATGCCTTAGATGGAAAATGGTCCTCTTTGATGAGAATGAAAACTTCCTATGGCCATGGCATGATGAAAATTCCTTTGCTTTTACTTATGCAGATCACATTTATGAAAACATTCCAAGTTGTTTACCCATTCCTTCATATTTCTAGAGAATTGTTGAATACACAAAGTTTATCGCCTACAAAATCATGATTATCCATTAGATATTTTAATCACATGAAAAAGAAATCTTTACACAATTCAGACTACTTCTTTTCACTTTAATATCCTCTGCATACATCCCATTTGACATATAGCTTTAATACTCACAGTGAGATCGGTACATGAAATGCAATATTTCAATCTCCCATGAATCTGATTCGCAAGTATTAAATTTCTATGAGTGTAGCACTACCATGTTTTATATAAATTACAATAATAATTATAAACGATTATTGTGTTTGGTACGCTTAAAAGATTTCTAGGAATATAAAACCTTGTAACGAGGATAGTGGTTGTGAAGTGGTGAAAGTGGCAGCAGTGACACTGAGGCTAGCAGCATTTGTGAAACTGTCGTGATGGTGGTGGCGGTGGAGGCATCGACAGTAGCGGTGTAGGCATCCGTGACGGACAGTGGTGGCGACAGTAGCAATAATCATTATTGGTGACAGCAATGGTTGACAACTGCAACAATGCAGATGGCAGTAGGGTTAACGATCGGCAATAGTGGGGATTAGCGGATAGCAAAAGCTGTAGTCATTGACGCTCTACAGTAGTGGTGACGACATCCGTAACGGACAAGAGTGGCGACAATGGCAGTAATCATTATTGGTGGTAGTAATGGTTGACGACTGCAATAATGCAGATGGCAATGGGATAATGATCAGCAATAGTGGGATTAGCGGATAGCAAAGGCGGTGGTGATTGATGCTCGACAGTAGTTAATGGTGGCGACAGTCGACAGTGGTGGCGGTTGGCGGTGGTCTGCGATTGGCAGCAATGGTGACGTCAATGGTCAACAACAATGGTGGTAGTCGGTTGTGATGGTGGTGATGATAAGCAAGTAGAGGCGGCGATAGAGACAGTCATTAGTGGTAGCGACGGTCAAGTCAGCGACGGTGACGGTTGGCATCTGGTGATGGTAACCATGGTCGGTAATAATGGTGGTGGCATTGACGGTCAATAGTGGTGGCGGCATTGAGAGACAATGGCGGCAGAGGCGGTGATCCCCATGGTGCCAAAAACAAAAAAGGGGGGAAAAGATGAGAAAAATAAATAAGTAATTTCAGGGAATAAATTTTTTTTATGAATTCTCATTTGGTCGAAGTATAGAATACCCACCTATCACGGCAGGAATTTATTCCCACAAATGGGGGAATTTAATGCCCATGGAAATTTAATGTTTCCAGGAAAGTTCAGTTAAGCTTATGCCGAACGCGGGAATTTGCATGAAAATTTTGAATTCCCAAGTGAATTCCGCATACCAAACGCACTCAGTGTAATAGAAATGATAGCAACAGCCAACACAAGTTGGTTACATAAAAAGTAGTTACCATGGGAAACTCATATACAAAAAAAGATGCATGACACATGCTGGCAGGAGCTGTCGGGTGTTATAAAAAGGAATAGGATGAAGCCTTCTAAATGGAATATGAAATTTGCATTCTCCTCAAGGTTGCCATCATTGGCCACCTTAATAGATCCCTAATGTCTATCTAATCATATATCCTTCTACCAGTCATGAATGTTTCTCCTTTGCATCATCAAGCTCTTGGATCATTGCCACAGGTCTTCCTGGTTTCAGACCAAGCCTCTTTTCTCTCCAAAGTTTTTCACAAGGACTTTTACAAGAACCAGATAACAACTTGGAATAATAAGGATAAAAAGGCATGAAATCTGTATATTCCCCACAGACCTCAAGACAAGAGCACTTACTACAACAGCATATAAATATGAATAGTACAGTAGTGCCCCCCACCAAACTTTGACAAGAACTACATAACTTGGAATAATAAGAATAGAAAGGAACGAACCATGTATATTCCCCACAAACCTCAAGAGAAGAACACTTACAAACCAGCATATAAGTACAAACAGTACAGTACCCCCCCCCCCCCCCCAACCCCACCCACAAACAAAAAACAAATAATAATAATAAAGAAAGAAAAGAAAGAAAAGAGAACTCACCCTAAAAATCGCCATCCACCGACAGCAAAAGAATAAAAAGAAAAGGCTATAGCTTCATGTGCAATCACTTTAATAGCATTTATTATGAAAACACAAAATAAAGAACAGGTGATCATAAAGAGCATTGTAAGCAGGTGAATGATATAGCAATATAGAATTTGCACAACAAGATAAATGCTATATTAAATCAAGTTGTAGGATCAAACAGTTTTAATTTACCAACAGTATTAAAATCAGAACCGTCGGTCATTTGTGGCAACTATTTCAGGTCAGTCTTACGAATCCCTTCTAATTTCTATATGCACGCAAAGCAGGAAAAAGAAACTTCAAGTTGAGCAAGTATTATAGTTCTTTTCATACCAAAGACTGAAGAACTTGACAATTCCATAACATGAAAGAACAACTAAAAATTTCCCCACATTCATTAGTGAAAAAATACACATTACATGCATCACTAATATCAGCTGCAGGAACTAGGTCAAGTACCATAATTCTTCCTTGCTCGGTTCAATTATCTTCAAAGCTAGTAGGTGGAACAGCTTCAACTTGAGTTGTGGGTGTACCAGGTGGGGTAGCTTCAACTTCAGTTCCAGGTGCATCCACAGTTAAAGGTGGTGGTTCAGAAGCAAATGTTGTTTGCCTCAAATGAAGAGTGTTTGATTCTTCTAGAGACAAATTCAGAATTACAAAAAATTATATGAAACATCTAACACGAGGTATGCAAATATGGATGGAAAACTGAAGTAGGTCAAGTACCATGACTTGTAGCTTCCTTGACTTGTTCAGTTTTATTTTCAACATCAGCACTCAGAAGTGCTTCAACTTCAGTTGCAGGGTCTGCCTTTACAGCTGGTTGAAGAGCGGCGGGTGTTTGAGGAAAGGAAATTGAGGCTGAAGGTGATGCAGCAGGAAATGGGAATGGTGAGCCTGGAGAGAAGGCAGCAGTATTGAATTCCCCATTTTGTACTGCATCTTGACCCATCACAGTCTTGAATGCATGCAATATTGCCTGTCTCTGGAAACAGTAATTCATAAAATATGTTATTCGCTACAGGAAAATATACTGAAACGACAAGTCGCAGAATTCTAGATCTAACAATCTAATAAACATAGATATGTGTTACATGTGCATCTGCTTATGCTTCAACAACATATAGTAGATGTAAGGCCAATAGATAAACATGGATGAATTTACAGCAAGAGATAAACTAGCCTTGAAATAAATGCATAAAGAAACGAAATGATGTTATCACATTAACAATTATGAGTTAGAGACATGGATGACAGTTATGAAATGAGAAACTCTGTTAAGAAAAGTAAGGGAATATGACATAGGTAGCAGGATGAAAAAGGCATGATGAAGAAATTTGCAGGAAGTACAAAGAAGTGATGCTAGAAATATCAAAGAAGTTAGTAACAGCTGCACATCAAGCTTAGGCTGCATAAAGTAAATATCACATTATTAGATAGGCTTTGTTATTAGTAGTATGTAGAAGTACCAAAGAAACCTGTTAACCTGACAGTCCAATCAGAATCCAATCAGAATATCAGGTAGGATCCTTAAAATCATACCTGATAGTTTACTGGGTAGGGTATGGATCCTAGAAAATCGTTTGTTTCTTTATTGGATCTAGATATGGATCTTTAAAATACATACCCAACAACTGACAAAGATTTATCTGGTTTAGTTCACTTATTTTTAAGCTTATAGCTAACACCTCTTCCTTTTTTAAACAATTTTGCGGATGACTATTTTGTCATCTTAGACATGTCTGGTATTGAAACTAATGTTAAAGAAGATAACAGATTAATGTGAGCAAATAAATCTTACAATTATTATTTGACTTTTAAAGGAAGACGTAGATAAAGCATTTGGAACAATTACTGAATTTGGATAATCCAGAACCCAAATCTGAATTGACAAATTATAGGATTTATATTAGTATAAATGATTCTATATTCCTTAGTTTGGGTCCCTAAGTGGATTCTACAAATTTGCAATGCATGTCGGAAGAGAATCTTGAAGGACAACACGTCGCTGCTACTACAACATGAAAGCAATCCCACAATTGTATGATGCATGTACTTCATTTTGATATTCTAACTCATATTTGGGACAGCATTACAGTTTATTCAATATCCATAATAACCTTGCTGCCTGAATATGACATAAGAAAGGATGCTATCATAACCCTGAAGGATGAAGCAGCCCTTGAAAGAAACTGCATTTATGTGGAGATTTTAGCACAGGCTTACAACAGGCCGAAAGCCGTTCCTTTTTTAACTGTCTTTAAATAGCTGACAAGGAAACTTTGGAAATCAAGGGCCTCTTATGAACCCTAGATATGATCTCGGGGCAATTAGTTGAACAATTGGCCTCATTCAATTCGTGCTTAAACCTCCAAAATCACTTTAAACTTTCAAGTTTCAACTATTGATTACTCTAGCCAAAGGGGAATGAGAGAGTTTCACAATCGGGGGATGCATCTAAAAGAAACAAACTAAAACAATCAAACGGATCAGGGACTGATGTCTATTTTGACATGCATGCCCTTGAATTAATAACTAGTCACTACTGACTACATGAGCATTGGAGGAGAAGAAAAATTCTCTTGGTATGCATACTAGATCTCCTAGAGTAATGAAACAGATATTAATGGTGTTGAAGTTGTGTAACGAGCCAAAGTTGTACATGTGAAGTTCCTAGTGGTATTTGGTATTATCAGTTGGGTAGAATGCGGACAATTCAGATTGTAACAGCATTTGAGCAATATATGGCCACTATTTCATGCACCTTATGAGTTATGATAGGTCATTAACTCTTTGCAACCTACAGCATCTGTCTGGATGTAGCTGCTTCCTCAATGAAAAATAAAATGATACGAGGCACTTGTTACGTGGATTATTGTCTATGAGAAACATAACTGGAGTCAATACGACTGATACTTAGGAAAAAGAAAAGGTATGACGTTGCCAGTGAAGCATCTGCAGTGCTTTAAGAAGATAGCCTCAAATGTTATCAGTTCATGTATATATGTTAAGAAATGAACTTCAGCTGGTGGATGATAACATCATGATTACCACCACCAACACTGATGGATTAATTAATTAAATTATCTTATTGCATCATGTTTAAACCATGGATTTAAAAAAATCATGTTGTAAGTCAGTAATGACTATACTGATACCGATGGATTAATCAATTTAATCCTCATAATGAATCATGTTTAAACCAAAAATCATGATTTGAAATCTCGAAATCAGAATCAGTTGAATACTTTTGGTATCAAAATCAGTCATATCGGTCATTTTGTCTCGGTGATATCAGTCTCGGGCAAAAAATGATTTTAAAAATAATTAACGGCATTTAAAATTTTGTTCAAATAATTAGTAACATATTGACATATTTTTTTAGAATAATTGATGGAATTTGAATCACATTTCAACAATACTAAGTACATTTCGTCAGTAAGCTAAAATAATTAAGTTCTAGTATTTTTTTATTACATGTAACAAGTGTCAGAGACATTTTTATTTTTCAATTGTCTTCATGACAAAACAATTTTAATCTTTACATTTTGACAATCTGGACAGTAAATCACGATTCACAAGGGAGAGGAAAAAGATGAAATAAGGGCCTATTTGCAAAATAATTGAATCTTGGGGGGCTATCTATACAATTCCCGGCAATATCTCTCTTTCTCTGCATGCTCTCTCTCTCTCCACGCGTTCTTCCCCTCTCTCCCCGATCTCTCTCCACGCGCTCTCTCCCCCCGGCCTCTTTCTCTCCATGCTCTCTTCTCGATCTCTCTTTCCATGTGTTGTCTCTCTCCTCAATCTCTCTCTCCCCATGCTCTCTCTCTCTCTCTCCCCAGTCTCTCTCTTCCCAATCTCTCCCACTATTGTCTCCCTCTCTCTCGGATCACTTTATCCCCCCGCGCCATCTCTCCCCTCTCTTTCTTCAACCTTTTTGGTCGCAGGCAGGATGAGGAGGAAGATGACGCTCGTATCGACCTTAATTCAGCTTTGTATCAGCTGAAATCGGCTGACACGACCTAGTATTATTTTCGTGTTCTCGGTTCCTCGCCAATCTGAGTCGGTCCCGATTTTATGAGTCTAATTCTATATAAAGGTTGGTCGATTATGATATGATTCAGACGACTTGCATCAAAATCGGCCAATACATCGAACCATGCTCAGAATTAAAACAGTTTATGTTGTGATTCAATGATTATTCAGATTTGCAACAACCTCTGTACAGTCATCATAAAACGTATGTATTTGATCTAAGATTGGAATATTGGTGTTAAAATCATTAATACCCTAATACGCAACACACCAAAGGTTGGTCGCTCGGCAAAACTATATATGATTCTCAAGAAACCAAGTAGCATTTCCACATTTGTAGTTAGAAATGATTCATGAATAGGGGTACTCATAAGGTAATGACCCGTGAACAGGGGTACTCATAAGGTAATGGAACTTTCCACATATAGGTTTGTTCCCGGCTAATGTAGGAAGAACAAACACATCCATTGAGGCTAGTATAGTATAGACAACAACAAAAGGCAGACATGAGAAATACTTGCAAGCTAAAACAAGTATACAGTTCATAGCTGTGTGACAAGATTCAGGGTATGGTTATTGTGACTAAATTTGTAGTATGCTTTGCTTTGTGCTATGGGTACACAGAAGGGGTATGCTGAAAGTGTGGAACAGTTTGCAGACGAAGGGGGTTGGTTTCCATTGGATCAGTATTTGGGGCGTTGTACAGTCGGTAATGATCATTTGGATCATTTTTATAATTATACATGTATGATATGTTTGCATGTGTACAAACAAGAAGAAACATATACATTGAAGACGTGTAAAATTGAGGATTACAATAATAGAACCTTGTTTTTTGTAATTATCTATAAAGCAAGACCTGATTAGATATCTATTCAAAGAACAGAAAGAAACTGTTTAATTAAAAACAAAATCACAATTTTATTTGAATTGAATAATCTAAATTCATACTACAGGGTTTAAAAGCAAAATAGTGCAAGCCTCGAATACTGTGGGAAGTCTAATAATAAAAAGCAAATACTAGAGAAGAAGTAGCTCACGGGATCTATTGGTCATTACTTCTCTTCCTTTTGTAAGATCACCTAGAGGGGGGGTGAATAGGTGATGGCTAATCTAATGGTCACTTATGAACAAATAATGCGGAATTAAAATTAAGTAGACCAAATTAAACTTCTTTTAATTTAAACACTTATGTATAACACAAGAGTGTTGCCGAATTCCCCTTGCGAGGCTCTGGACAAGCTCCTCTAGATTCCCCTTGAATGGGTTGAGGTGCCGCGTTGGCTCTCTTGGTTGAATACTAGTGTTAACAAGCAATCCCACGCAAGTATATAACAATTAAGCACAAGGGTATATATCATGCATATATAAGATGAACACAATGAAAGTAAATGCAAGATATAAAAGAGACAAAGAGAGAGAGAGGGAAGAGTAAGCAATCGCAAACACAAAGGGTTTGTTTCGAGGTTCGAGCACACTTGCTCTACATCCCCGCCTTCGACACACGAAGGGTTTCCACTATGCAAGATCCCAATGGATCTCTCCTCGGTGCCGTACACCTACAAACCCTCGGACTCCCAAGTCCCGTACACACGCAAGTCCACCGACTCGTCGAGGCCGTACCTCTACCAATGAGTTCACAACCGAACTCCAACCACAACGAGCACACTTGCCCGCTTCCTCAAAGTACAAAGAAAAATCTCTTTGATGATCACAACACTTGATCACCTAAAGAGCTCTCTCACTACAACACACCTATAGGAATATCTAGCAATGGATAGCTCAAGTGTGGTGTGAGAAAAGCAAGGAAAGACTATGGTGAAAAACTCAAAGAATCACTTAACACTCTCTTGATAAAAACTCCCTTTTGATTGGAAATATTTGCTCTCAAATATGTGGAGAGAACTTCTGAAATCAGTTGGAAAAACTAGCTCAAAGGTCTCCAAAATCTTAACCTCAAAACAGATGACAAGATCCCAATTTATAGGCTGCCAGAAATAGAGCCGTTGGGGTTCTGTCAGTGCTGTCGGTCGACCGCCGGTCGACCGGCCAACGGTCATTTTTCTGACCGTTGCAGCCACCGGTCGACCGGCTCGGTCGACCGATAACCTGGAATGAACTGTCGGTCGACCGGCCCGGTCGACTGATATTTCCAGAGAGCAAAGCTCTCTTGGTCGGTCGACCGACCCGGTCGACCGGCCACTGTGCTGACAACATGCACAGGGCTGTGCACATCGGTCGACCGGACCGGTCGACCGGTTTGGCCTGTCAGCCAGTTTCCAGGTCAGAAAATAGGATTTAAAAATCTTTTATAAAATCCTAAAAATACATAGAAATTCTACAAAAATAGTTTTACCAATATACTTGAAAGAACAAACATGCTTGCACAAAATCAAGACATGTTATAGATGTTTTGGTCTATTTTTGTAACTTGGAAATATTAGCTCAATAACCAAAATGTATTTTTCCAAAACATGTTTTTCCAAACTTGTTTTTCTAAATCTTCATCAAATACAAAAACAAGATATTTGAGTTCATTTAAAAGCATGGTGTGTATGGATATGATCCACTACACAATCAATATGGAATATCTATGTTTTTGACATAAAGCACTAATCATGATTTTGGTTTAAAGATATGAACTATGAAATACCAAAATCCAAGATAAATATTTTGTCTCAAAGAAAATCTTTGTTCTAAATAAAAATTCTTTTCTAAAAAGAAATCTTTTATGAAATCAATTAAATCAAGAGTTCTATCAAGAGTGTGTGTGTGTGATATAACTTGAGCAATCCACCAACTATCTATCCTTTACATTTTTTACTAAAACAAAAATACAAATCTTATACCTAGACACAAGTCTTCAACTTCTTGAAGTCTTCCCTTGAAGGCTTCTCATCTTCTTGACTTGGTCCAAGCTTGATCCAAAAACTCCTTGGATCACCACATGCAAGCTCCAAATCTTGTTCTTTTATCCTTTGTTGAGCTATGCACCTACTAAGATCTTGATCATGAATCTGTCACTAATTAAACACAAGATCATTAGTAACTATAACTACATGAGTTGATCATCATCAAAACTAGGGTGAAGGGCCTTTGGGCCAACAATCTCCCCCTTTTTGATGATGACAAAACTCATGGAGTTATATATGCATGGATTAAAGTAAAGCTTCAAAGAAGCTCCCCCTTAACTCATGCATAATAAATAAGCAATAGATATTCAATGAAGTACATAAAAATGTATGCAAATGAATGCACAAAAATGCACAAATCTTTTCTCAAACTTTTATATTCTTTTATTTATTTGGTATGCATGAGTAAAAGCACAATTCAAAATCTTTCTCCCCCTTAAGTAAGGAAATCATGAAATCATGCATATAAAATCACAAATTCTTCTCCCCTTTTTGTCAATCATCAACAAAGGGTTCAAAGAAAAATACATCAAACAAATTTTTCTCCCCCTTTTTGTTAAAAACAAAGAGATCAAGGAGGGGTAAAATACAAATCAATCAATAAAATTTATATGCGATATAAATTCATGAAGAGGAAGACGTTAAGTTAGCTTCCCGACACATATACATTACATGAAAGAGGGATGACAAGCCCTAATTCACATAACGTATAATATGTCATGCATAAGAGGAGATGTGAAGCTCCCCCTACACACGTATATCATATAAAGAAGAGTTGTCAATCTCCTCAATTTATAATATACTCAACATGAATCTATATGTAAGAGAGATGTTAAGCTCTCCTTGCATATAGACAATACAAATCAAAAATTTTGAATTTCTCCTTTTTTTTTTTATCAAAACAAAATTTTAACTTTTTCTTAGTAACAACAAATTTTGAGATATCAATTGTAAAATAATCAAATTTTGAATTTTTGATACCAATTTAAAAAAAACAATGCACAAGCTTATTATGAAATACCAATTTGAAGTCTAATTAAGCTTAGCATCAACAATCTATGTGCTTAAAAATATAAGAGTCAATTTTAGCTAAAGCACAAGTACAAATCATATATATGTATGAAAGGAGTATATTAATTGAAGTAGATACATACATATATGAAAGAACAAAATATGAGTATATACAACAAGAGTCAAATTGATACCAATTGAAAATATCCAATGATACCAATTGAAAAGTAAGCATAAGTGTATACATCATATAATCTATCATATGAAGAATTCGAACTAGTTAAATGAACTTGTTTTAAGAACTAGTACGAGATCCTTCCATCAAGGAATAAGTTAAAAAGTTTTTCATGAAAGATCAATGAAACACAAGGCACTAAAAAGCACTCTATCCATAAAGTCCATATCAAAAAGAAGTGAGTGTGATAGTGTTATGTGAAACATGGTATCATGAAAGTTGCAATAAAACTCAATATTCCTTAAAATCATAAATTTTGAAAATACGAAAATCATTACAAATTTTAATATATGAAAATCATCAAAATTATATTTCATAGCATATGTATGTTTTGACAAGACATTAAGTATACATACATATCCCCAAAATACAATTGAGTCCTCATAAATAGATTTGCATGAAAAGCAAATGACTCAAAGGTTATCCATGTATATTTTAATGTTTTGGCAAAAGAAACTTATACATGAAATGAAATCACATGATCAAAACATAAATCCAATTGGGAATACAAGTTTAAGAATGTAATGATCATCAACACAAGGCTATACTAGTACATCTAATAGGCACAAATAAGCATTCAACCCAATCATATATAGATTTATTTGTGGTCCATAAGGTGTACAAGTATAAATCCAAGTATTGACAAATACTAACATCTAAACTAATATTCAATACAATGAAGCATCAAAATTTTGAAATCACAAAAGAATTTATCCATAATACTTGAAGAATAGATAACTAGTTTAAATGAATTTTTGACAAACTAGTTAAAGATCCTTCATAAATAAAAAATCATATGTTTTTCATGAATAATACTAAATACATAAAAGTTCAAGCACTCATATTCCATAAAGCTCCAAATTATATATTTTCTTAAAGATAGAGTGTTCAAAGGTTATGTAAATAGTATCTACATGAAAATAGTCATTGAAGCCCAAATCAAATCATGACTAAAATTTTATTTAACAACACACAAAAATCATTTGTATCAAAACAAATCAAACAAAAAATTTACATGGTATATGTATGAATTATACAAATCCAACAATATGCATACATATCCCAAATATTAAAAGAGTCTATTAAATGTTTGCATGAAGGCAAGAGACTCACGGGTATACATGTATATTTATTAGATTTGAATTAAACATGCATATACATGAAGTAAATCACTAAAATAGGTAAAACATGTATAAAAGAGAATCATCAAAACTAGTCTTATACATATGCATAAAGTGGATACAAATGAGCATGAAGTTCAATCATATATATGAGTCAATTGTATTTCACTATACATCTATGTATGAATACAAGTTTTGAAATATTCTACATCTAAGCATGTAAATACCACATGAAGCACAAATCAAACAAAATCATGAACATGCTATGAATGTATGAAATAAGTAAAAGCATGTATATAAAAATAGGAGTTAAGAAATTGTTACCAACTTCAAAGCTCCAAGCATGGTGGTCTTTTCCACCAAAATTTCCTTGATAGCAATGCATCTACAAGAGTGTCCATCATATCCATTGCATTCACTACCAAGGCACCAATCCTCTCACGTTTTGTGAGAGCCCTCACCTACATCAAAATCAAAAGGTGGGGTTTTGGTACCCATGTTTTCTTGGGTCCTTTGGGGTTAGCATTGTTGTAAGGAACCCAAAATTTATTATACTTAGCAAAATATAAATATGGTTTCTTATCAAAACAATATCTTGCTAGATGGCCTTTGCGGCCACAATGTGTACAAACGTACACCTTAGCATGATGCTTATGAGTGTGATTGTGATCGTGATGTGCACCATAAGCATGAGCATGATGTGTATGAGCATGAGCATGGGGAACTTGTTTCTTTTGAAACAAGGATTCCAACTTAGAATGGTTAAATGCACATGTGCTCAAATTAGAGCTCAAATTATCTATCTTATTTTTCAAATTATTAATCTCACTAGTGGAGGCATGTAAAGCATGGTGAGATATATGATCAATTTTCTTTTTCTTTTTACAAACATCTTCTTTTTCTTTTTCACAAATCTTTCTTTTCAAAGTCTTGTTTTCTTGAAAAACAACTTCTTTTTGAGTTTCCACCAAAATAATCTTTTCCTTCAAAATAGTGTTCCCTTCACATAAATCATTTATTTTAGACATAAGGGAAACATTCTCATTTTTCAAATCATTATTTTCTTTTTCTAAACATGCAAGTTTATTTCTAAAAGAATCATTTTCTACATGCATGCAATCAAATTTCTTTTTCAAAATATTGTTATCTTTTTCTAAGCATGCAATGTTATCTCTAAAAGAGTCATGTTCTACATGCATGCAAGCAATTTCCTTTTTAAGTTTTTATTTTCTTTCTTAATTATGTCATATCTTTCAAGCAATAATTGGCATAAAGAATTTAGCTCATCATATGACATACTAGCATCCTCATCATCGGATTCGGTATTTACCTCAAGGGGGTCATCCCCTTGGACCATGTAGCACTTGTTGGAGGTGTCGCTTCCAACATCCGAATCGCTCCCCGCATAGTATTGTTCATTTTCGCCAAGGGAGATGAGGGTGTTCCATACTACAAAAGCCATATCAATATTAGCAACCCTACATAAATAATCATCATTTAGGGTACTCTTTAAAGCATTAAGGGCTTTTGTATTAGCCTCTATATTCTTACCATCTATACAATAAGCATTATTAGTAGTGGCAAGATATACATTATAACCTAGGGCTTTGAGGAATAATGACATCTTAACTTTCCAAATGTGGATGTTAAGAATATCAAAGGTGGGTGGTGACATAAAGTCCATGGTGAGGTGTGTGTGTACAACAAATATTGTGATTAGCCCAAATGTAGGATCTTTAACTCTTAGGTTGTTAGACCCTTATCAAGAGCACTAGCTCTGATACCAATTGTAAGATCACCTAGAGGGGGGGTGAATAGGTGATGGCTAATCTAATGGTCACTTATGAACAAATAATGCGGAATTAAAATTAAGTAGACCAAATTAAACTTCTTTTAATTTAAACACTTATGTATAACACAAGAGTGTTGCCGAATTCCCCTTGCGAGGCTCTGGACAAGCTCCTCTAGATTCCCCTTGAATGGGTTGAGGTGCCGCGTTGGCTCTCTTGGTTGAATACTAGTGTTAACAAGCAATCCCACGCAAGTATATAACAATTAAGCACAAGGGTATATATCATGCATATATAAGATGAACACAATGAAAGTAAATGCAAGATATAAAAGAGACAAAGAGAGAGAGAGGGAAGAGTAAGCAATCGCAAACACAAAGGGTTTGTTTCGAGGTTCGAGCACACTTGCTCTACATCCCCGCCTTCGACACACGAAGGGTTTCCACTATGCAAGATCCCAATGGATCTCTCCTCGGTGCCGTACACCTACAAACCCTCGGACTCCCAAGTCCCGTACACACGCAAGTCCACCGACTCGCCGAGGCCGTACCTCTACCAATGAGTTCACAACCGAACTCCAACCACAACGAGCACACTTGCCCGCTTCCTCAAAGTACAAAGAAAAATCTCTTTGATGATCACAACACTTGATCACCTAAAGAGCTCTCTCACTACAACACACCTATAGGAATATCTAGCAATGGATAGCTCAAGTGTGGTGTGAGAAAAGCAAGGAAAGACTATGGTGAAAAACTCAAAGAATCACTTAACACTCTCTTGATAAAAACTCCCTTTTGATTGGAAATATTTGCTCTCAAATATGTGGAGAGAACTTCTGAAATCAGTTGGAAAAACTAGCTCAAAGGTCTCCAAAATCTTAACCTCAAAACAGATGACAAGATCCCAATTTATAGGCTGCCAGAAATAGAGCCGTTGGGGTTCTGTCAGTGCTGTCGGTCGACCGCCGGTCGACCGGCCAACGGTCATTTTTCTGACCGTTGCAGCCACCGGTCGACCGGCTCGGTCGACCGATAACCTGGAATGAACTGTCGGTCGACCGGCCCGGTCGACTGATATTTCCAGAGAGCAAAGCTCTCTTGGTCGGTCGACCGACCCGGTCGACCGGCCACTGTGCTGACAACATGCACAGGGCTGTGCACATCGGTCGACCGGACCGGTCGACCGGTTTGGCCTGTCAGCCAGTTTCCAGGTCAGAAAATAGGATTTAAAAATCTTTTATAAAATCCTAAAAATACATAGAAATTCTACAAAAATAGTTTTACCAATATACTTGAAAGAACAAACATGCTTGCACAAAATCAAGACATGTTATAGATGTTTTGGTCTATTTTTGTAACTTGGAAATATTAGCTCAATAACCAAAATGTATTTTTCCAAAACATGTTTTTCCAAACTTGTTTTTCTAAATCTTCATCAAATACAAAAACAAGATATTTGAGTTCATTTAAAAGCATGGTGTGTATGGATATGATCCACTACACAATCAATATGGAATATCTATGTTTTTGACATAAAGCACTAATCATGATTTTGGTTTAAAGATATGAACTATGAAATACCAAAATCCAAGATAAATATTTTGTCTCAAAGAAAATCTTTGTTCTAAATAAAAATTCTTTTCTAAAAAGAAATCTTTTATGAAATCAATTAAATCAAGAGTTCTATCAAGAGTGTGTGTGTGTGATATAACTTGAGCAATCCACCAACTATCTATCCTTTACATTTTTTACTAAAACAAAAATACAAATCTTATACCTAGACACAAGTCTTCAACTTCTTGAAGTCTTCCCTTGAAGGCTTCTCATCTTCTTGACTTGGTCCAAGCTTGATCCAAAAACTCCTTGGATCACCACATGCAAGCTCCAAATCTTGTTCTTTTATCCTTTGTTGAGCTATGCACCTACTAAGATCTTGATCATGAATCTGTCACTAATTAAACACAAGATCATTAGTAACTATAACTACATGAGTTGATCATCATCAAACTAGGGTGAAGGGCCTTTGGGCCAACACCTTTAATTGTTGGGTCACTCACTAGTTTTTTCAAATTGGGAATGCACCACAAATCATAAAACGCAAAGAAGATCAAAATTTGAGGGTGAATTAGGTGGAACCAGTTCATATTGCTGGCAAGCTTAATTCAATTGAAGTCGCTCTTAAAAGATGATTTGTAAGCTTAGGATTAAAATGCCAAAAGTGTGGAATATTGTACACACATTTAACCAATCAATCCAATTCTAATAGGAGGGCCAAAAAACCAACCTGGATATGACAGCACATGTGGGAGAAAAAAAAAATCAAACAAAACACGTTAAGAATCACTAAATGAAAACACAAGTACATAGCCAATATATTTCTCAAGATACTAGATGATGTCCAAGACATGTTAATCGTTTCTCTTCCAGTCTGGTTCTAAAGTTCAAAATGACATGCACGCATCTTCTTGAAGAGGATTCTGAAGTCAAAATGGGCATCAACAGTAAGCTAATTATCCATAGATTAAGTAACACATGATGGGGTAGTTGCTAGTTTAGCAGCCTGATAATCTTCTCATGCAACAAAAATCCGAAGCAGCACACAAATCTAAGCACAACAATGAGCCACTATTACTTCCTTTCCCCTCTTTTTTTTTGTGCTTACATTTATACCTTTCTTCATAAATAACATGTATGTTAAAGTGATCCATTCTAACCAAAGGAAGAGAAAACACTGAGTACTTGCTCTAATAGTGCATAAGTACATGTGTTCAATTGATTTCATCTATGTTGTTGCTATTAGAGGCTGGATTATGTGTTTTTAATATTTGAAATCTTTGTAACCACATGTCAATGCATAATCTTGCAGTTCAAGTAGAAGTTCATATCTATATACATATTAGCATATTACATCACAGGACTGCGATGAAAACATATACTTTACAACTTCATCATACTCATGAAAATCCATTATTCAAGAAACTACTACAGAAACGGGAACAACCAATGCATACATGAAGATAATTTGCAGCTGATCAGACAGTCCTTGAGCAGGATGTACAAAAAAGTACTTAATGAGAAAGAGAAAGGAGGCATGAGTGTAATAAAAGAGAGTGGTGCAGGGAGTAGAAGAGGGAAAAGGAAGAAGCAAAGGAAGGAGCAAAGGAGGAGAACACAAAGCTTATTTATTCAATAAAGTTTTCAAGTTCTAAGCCAGGAAAGATCCAGTCTCAAACTGTTGCAATGACTTCTGACATCATCAATAGAAAGCTAACAAACATAGCATACCTTGAAAATCGGATATATGCATCAAGGCTCACCTTTAATTTTGTCGCCACCTGATAAGCCAACCAAATTGTTAGAGACAATCTTGACATTTAAGCCATCTTAAGGAACAGGATAGCAAATCCTAAACAATGATAGGCATCTCACCACCGAGAACAGTGCTGAGAGTCCGACCCCGACTCCAACCCACAAGATAGGGGAGCCTCTGCAGATTCCCACAAAACTGATAATATTAGTTCTTTGGAAGGACAACAACAACATTAGTAATAAAAATATAACTTTTTTATTTTTAAGACCGAGACTTTCACAACTACATATGTTAAGTCGCAACATGAAGTAAGGAGAGTAAACACAAATAATCAGAGGCAGTACATAAACTGACATGAAGGGCGGTGGGCATGCCACTGGGATTTGACGAGTTGTGGATGATGAAATGCATGCAAAACTCTGAACCTCAAGTTTTTCAGCAACTGCAGCCAAAATAAACAGAGAGCACGAAATCAGCCCAAAAACCTAAATAACTTCGTGCGGCCTGATTTTAGCTTCACCTACAAACTGATAAACTATAAATAGAAAATTAAAAGTTTATGCAAAAGAACCTCAAATGCAAAAAAAAAAAACCATGTACTTTGTCTATCGTCTAAGTGTAAGCATCTTAACTCGTACAAAAGCATGCATTGCCAAGAACCAAAGGGATTAGGGACTGCCATGCAAATTGAAAGTTTCTAGGGATCAACAATTTAATAGGAAAAGACCCAAAATAAATTAATTTTCAAAAACCTTAAAGAGGTATTGCTAATTTTCAAACCAACAGCAATCCAGTCAAAACTATCAAAAAATCGAATAAATATAGGCGACAGTAGAAATAAAACGCATGCATTGTCAAGAACCAATGGAATTAAAAATTCATGAAAAGTATTAGTTTTCTAGGATACCAGATTTAGTAGTTCTCAGCGAATCGCCATCACTAACTCCGCTTCGCAGCTCGCAAAAAACGGCCCGGTTGGGGCACGGCCGCCGTCGGTCTAGGGATCCGACGGGAATCGGGAATTTTGATGAGACTAGGGCGAGATTCTCCATCAATGGCGATCGACTCAAAACCCTAGAATCAAGATAGGAAAATAGAAGCTTGTGTTGTTTTGTTTTGTAGGGGTGGAGGGAAAAATAAAGAGGGGAGAGGTTTGATTTGTAATAAGCAGCGGAGGTGGCCGTGGAGTAAAATAGTAGGGAAGAGGGGAGACATGATATTACTGAAATGCCCTCGACTCGTTTATTTCTCGTCGAGATGGGATGCGATCCGTGGTACGAGTTCCTGAGCATAAATCTCGAGGGCTCTGTACTGAAATAGAAGTGGCTGGCGAGAACCTTCGAGCAGAGGTCTTCCTGATTTTAGAAATATTTGTGTCTTTTTACTACTATTTAATTAATTTTTTAATGTAAACTCTAGAGGCTCAATAGTTATTTCACAGTCAGCTTTCCTGTTTGGATTCAAGGAATTGCGTGGAAGTGAGGAAGTAGGAAATAACTTCTTTTTTTTTTCGCTGTTTTCATCAAATACTGAAAAAGAAAAATAGAAAAAACTATTTTCTTTTTCTTTTTTTTCTTTTACACAACTATTTTCTCACTTTCAGAATATTACAGTTAATTTTGTGGTCATGTAAATCTCATTTGTAATAAGATGTAGTATAGAACAGTTAATTTTTTACTCATATAAATGTCACTTACATTCTAATTACAGTCCAATTTTTATTTTTCTTAATTAATTTTTATTTTAATATTATTTTGCCATCAACTTTGTGATCAACTTTTTCACTTCCATTTCCACATTACCATTCAAACACCGGAAAAGACATAACATTTTTCAAATCACACTTCCCAACAACATCCAAAGTCCAAACAATAGAAAACTCACTAACCAATTCTCAAGTTCCAAAGGGAACTATTACCACTTCCTCACTTCTTCACTTCCTCACTTTCACCCTTAACCAAACAAGCTAAAAATCTTCTTATAAAATTAGTGCCCTCTATTATATTATTAGATTTTAAAATTTTTATTTGATTGTTAAAAAAAATAGAAAAACTCATAATGGGGCCACCAGAAGCTGATGCGACCCGATTGTTTTATTTCGACCGATTTTCTTTCACGGTGGAGAGAAAACTAAGGGAAAAGCTGATGTTGTGAGATTCACGTTGAGCCCACCAAACTTTTTCTTGCCTATTTTTGATGCCAAACAACCCCCAAGTATTACGATCAATCAGTGGCGGGTGTCATCAGGAGGGTTGGATGGGTTTGGACGATTTTGAGCTCTGAAAGAGTTAAGCATCGGCTATGGCGGGTAAAGATGAGAGGAAACAGTACTATGAATTTCTTGTTTAAAAGGAATATGGTAATGCATTAGAAGACATACAACACTTGCTGACACGTGTATGTTCAAAGGAGATTTGGGTGAAGATGGAGGGTTGGATTGGAATGAACTTGGCTAATGTGACTTTAGATAAATGGTGGAAAATACTTCAAGGTGAAGGACTTGGGTTGGGCAGAAGGATGGTTTTTAGACAAATAGTCATGGTGCTTATGGCTTTGTTGATTTGGAAACAGAGAAATGAAGTGGCATTTCAAAAGATTCTGACCACAGCTGATGTGCAGGTTACATAGAGATGGGGTCTTAATTGCAATGGGGGAGAAGATAGAATTGACAATGTAATTCCATTCAGAGTTGTTGAGGGCACCCGCCGCCACAGGGATGGATTAAAGTGAATTTTGATGGCTCATTTAACCAGAATATGGCAGGAGCTGGGGTGATGGTTGATGGTTTCTGCTTAACAGGAATCAATCTGACAACTATTCAAGATCACTGAAATATCAACAATCTAATTGGTCAGGTCGGCAAATATCAGGTGGGAGGTTTTCCGTTAAATAGAACGTTCCTTAATTTAAGAACCACCTTTCAATTTCCTTCCTTGGCACCAATTAGACTGATATAAATCAGTCTCGATATACTGTTAAGTATATCCCCTATATAAAGAAATGAATTCACTTATACAGTATTTGGAGTGAGGTACGCTTTTAGAGCGAATCTCCTTAAGACAATTACGTCCCCCGCACCGGTGCTAACGGGTTATTGGACGCTGGTCTTCCAAGATACAACACTCCTTCACGGTATTTGGATAGCACTACCAAATCACCGTACGGTCGAACCGTAGTCAACCAGTACCTTCACAGGATCGTTGAAGCAGCGGGACAAAGACAAATTTCGAATTAATATTTGCCTTTACTTTGGAGTAGCACCCACTGTTGAGGACGAAGGAAGGTTGAAGAATATTCTTCTTCAGAAGTCCCAGATTCAGACAACAATTCTATAAAAGAATCTGTTGAATTTTCTGAGCCCTCTTTCAGAACGAATTTTTGCAGAATCTTCTTTGGAAATCGCTTCGAAAACCGAGTTACGGATTTCCCACTTCTCGCTGGAAGTAGCTTCAGAACTCCACTGCCAGTTCAGAATTCAGAGAGAGAAGAGAAGATTTTCGTTTTGTGTTGGTGTGTTTCAATTGAGAGATCGAAGCGCTATTTATAGCGCTCCAGGAGGGGCCAACGGGTCTGAACCCAACGAAAGGTTGCAACCTTTCGACCCAACAGTTGGCTGTCCAACTGATGCACCCAACAGTCATAACTGTTGGTAGTCCAACAGTCGCAACTATTGGCATTCCAACAGTCTTCCGTTGGCGGGTCGGTTCGGATCCGGATAGCGGAGCGGGTCCGGTTCGGGTAGCGGAGCGGTAAGCTCTCAATCCATACCTGTAGACCCGATTCAAAAAGAACCAGGCCGGGTAGGGAACCCGAACCCAGGCCCGAGCCCGGCCCGGCACCAGCCGGCCGCCGCCGCCGCCAGCGGCGGTACGCGCGCGCGCATGTGCGGGCATAGTTCCCTCCCAATCGCGCGCGAAAACTCCAAGTACCCAAAGGGCACGCCCTTTGCTCTCAATTTTCTCTATTTATACACCACGAACTTTCATCCCACGGCCAATGTGGGACTAAATGCTTTTAGCTACCTTTAGTCCCATTTTGGCTTTGAATTAGGCAATCTTTAGACTTGAATATCTCATTCATTCGAAGTCGGAATTGAACATGTGAATATACCACGTTCATCCCCAATGGAAGGAGAACACACTCCAACCATCATCCAATTGATTCGATCAACGGATCTCGCCATAATTCAACTCGAATATTCATATTATATTCTTCAATTCCAACAATGGTTGTTGGACTGGACAAATTTGGAACGCGTGAAAATCTTTGTTGATTGCAAAAGAGAGTTACAAGGGATCAAAATCGGATTATAAAAGAGAGAAAAACAATTAAGTCTCCTCTTTGTTTAAAGCTGAGTTTTTGTGTAGCGATGGAGAGTGACTCTTGTTTTTCGTTAACGAACCAAACTGAAGCTTGTCTTTGGATCATTTTCCTGCACTCGTTTGAAGAACACTGGTAAGGCTTAAAAGCTTAACTAGTAGTTAAAAATTCTAACGAGATTAAAACTCTATTTGAACTCAGCAAGTTTTAGGGTTTTCTTCTCCAATAAGATCTTTCTCTCTTAGGAGTATTGAAGCTTCCAAAAGCCAAAAATTTGAGCTGAGAGAGCCTGAAAAATCTAACCTTCAAAGTCTCGGCCAAGAGTCCAACCAAAAGTTTCCTCTCCCCCGCTTTTCTAGCTTTCATAGTTATTTATAGGGATTTTCAAGGGGATAGCTGCCCCCTTAATCTCTCCATAATAGGGTTTTTTCCTATTACATGGAGAGAAAGCGGGTATTGATTGACCCAGTAACTGTTGTCTGTTACATCAAAAATGAGGGTCTCGCATTGGACGCGGACCTCGTTCTAATGAAGAAACAAGGATCTCACAGGCTCACGTGTTGAGTTAAAATGCAGAGCTCACAGGCTCGCGTTTGAGTTGAAACGCGGATCTTACATGCTCGCGTTTGAGGAACAGTGTGACTGTCGCATTTAGCGTAAAATGCGACCCTCGCGTCTGTTGTTAATGAAGTGTGAATCCCGCGTTAGTATGAGGCTTTGTCTTCAGTAATTTTTAAACAGCCTACAGAACCCCCTCCAAAGTTTTCAAAACCCTGTGGTGGTCATGAAAGGATTTCGGAATACGTTGGACTTCATCTTATTTTGGGCTTCGTGATTGGACTGGCAATCTTTTTAGATGCCTGGAGCCTGATCCTGTCTGGATTCTGGTCTTCCTGAGTGTACTATTAAACCGCTTAAAGTCCCCAGGAAAGATCATCGTAAGTATCTAGAAACTCAATCTAGAACTTATTTGAGCTTTAGTTTGTCTTGACAGTGTACTGTTGAACTGGTGAAGTTGTCAATTTTTTTTACCAGTATACTATTGAACTAATTGACATACTCCTTGTGTTTGAAGAGAGAACGCAGCTCTCGCATTGATAAAGACGTGACTGTCTCGCTTTGTCTCTTTGATGCGGACCTCATTGATGAAGAGGCGACCCTCATTTGAGACGCGGTGCTCATTTGATATCGTTACACGACCTTGGCTGTCTTTTGTATTTGAAACGCGAAGGTCGTGTTTGATGCTTCTGGATGTGGACGTTATCTGAACGTGAACTTTGCCCAGAGACATGTCTCGCTCAGATTGACTCGAGATCTGTGTCGTGCATCACAACCATTGAATGGCCTATAAACAGTCATTTCACTTGACTATCTTCTTCATTTATTCCCGTGTTTGAGTTTCCAAAGCCTTTCAAAACTTCTCAAAACCCATAAAAGCTTCAAGCTTTTTCAATTTTTTTCAAAGATTTCACCAACGAAATGGCTCCAAAGGGGAAACGACCTGCTTCTTCATCAAGCATTATCGCTGCCTCAATCACAATGGTATTCCTCAGAAAAACCTGATTTTAGGTAAAAAAAAAAAGACTTTCGCCATGGAACTCGAGGAGACTCTGTCTCTTAAACTTCTTTTGACGTTGAACAGTCAACGCGGAGCTCATAAGCTGGCATTTGATTTGTGAACGTGACTCTCGCGTTGATGAATAGAACGCGGGTTTGATAAGACTCACATTTTGTTCTGTCAACGCGAAAGTCACTTTTATGAACAAAACGCAGGTTTGATTAGCTTCGCATTTTGACACTTTGAACGCAAGTCTCATGAACTTTGCGACTAGCGTTTGAGTTCCATGATTGAGGTTTTACCTGCATAAAACTACAGAATTTCAGAACTTTTATAAAATAGTGCAAGGTGCTCAATTCTACCGCTATAGCAAGTAGCTATGCGGGTCGTGATCCACAAGGAGGGACTAGCGATGGAAATTTTTTTAGTAAGTTCTCTTTTATGCTACAATTAATGGTTAAAATACTTCTTTAGCTTCTTAAAAGAAAAGAGAAAAATGGAGTTATAGTTAAGTTAGGAAGAAAGTGATAGAATGAGAATGTGGAGAAAATAGAAGATGAATATATACAAAAAAATTGAAAAAAGTGATAAAAGAATTAGGAGATAGTGTGTTGGTGATCTAAACTAAAGTTAAAAGAAAAGAAAGTTAAACCCTAAAAAACTTACTTACCTCTTCGGCGCCAGCTTACCTTTGACCCGTATCGACGATGTACCTTTATTTGAAGGCAAGCGAAGTATGACAAATAGGATCTTCCCCATTCTCGATTTATACTATGAAATGAAGGGGCAAGCTACACTACCATAGAAATGGATACCTATCACCATAAGTCATCAATGGCACTTGCAAGGGCAAGGCAACTTCGAGGCTATCGGAGTCATTTAGATTCACAAGCACAAAATAGAAAAGCAAACAAAAACAAAAGTAAAGAAGAAAAAGAAAATTTCGATTCGATTCAAATAATAATGAAAGAAAAGATTACTTACACCAGTGTCACCTTCAGTACAAGCTTACTCTTATTCCTTCATGAAACTCTCCTCTCCTCTCAGTTACATAAATAAAATAAAAAATACATAAAAGAAAATAAAAAACCTAAGTTACAAACTACAATATAGCCTAAATTCTACTCTCTGCTTGGTAGTTCCTCTTCTGCTTCTGATGTGTGGGGTATTTATATGATAGAAATGGATAAGAAAATGAGTCTAAAGATAAGGAGAGCTGACTATTTCTGTGTAGCGCCCCGATCCCGAGGATACGGAGACGTTATGGCAACGTACATACGCGAGGTGAAAACACGCTCACGCGTACGTTAAGCCTCAGTACAGGAAATCACCTCTAGAGTTACAAGGGTTCCAGCCGGAAATAAGTACAAGAATACCTGCAGAAAGAGGTTAGTGATTATAACAGATAGGAAAAATAGGGATAAATAAGATAACAGTAATAAATCATAAAGATACCTAGGAAGGGTCTCGATGAGGAGTCTCCTATGTGACTCCAAAGCACTCTCGGATAATACAGTAACTCGAAGCTCCAACCTGGGCACGCAAACCCAGGGTCGTCAGAAAGCGACCTAGTGAGTGGTAAAATGAAGGAGGTAGTAATATATACAATAGTAATACAAGCACGATAATAATATATAATACATGATTTTGTAACAGTGATACCATATAGTAGGCATATAATAAGCAGTAGAAATATAAACATGTCATCTTTTAATATCTTCAGTACCTAGCAGGTTATCATCGGGTCATGTCTACAGTAGTCTCATGTGTATATGCAAATCTGATAAACACTGCTGACGTGATGTATGTGAACATGTAGATGAAGTATGCAACCATTCTATAGTGATGTGCATACACGGGAATAGTGTCTATAGAATATACAGGAACCGAAGGCATGCAATGCAAGGTATATGTGTACATGAAGAGTGTTTCACCACATGAAGTGTAACAAGCATCAGGTAATGTAGCAAAGTCTACAGGGAACATGATAGTGGATAACCCAACAGGAACAGTAACAAGTACAACCACACAAGAGTATACATGTATCAGGCAAGTCATGTTATTTATACAATAATAACAATCAGTACCATCTGGTATTTTAATCAATCTCTTCCAGTGTCACATACCACTGGCAGTTCATACTGGAGCCCGCACTCTAGTCGAACCCATCCGGACATGGCATACGGGTACCATTATCCAAACGAGAGAGTGACCAAATAACAAGTGTTCCCGACGTCACTATTATGTATACTGTTTTATTATGTTAATTGGAAACCCATGGTCGAGGAGCTCTTATCGATCCCGTGCATACCCGGGATCACGGCCTTTATCAAACCCCTGGCTGTTAAGACCAGAGCCCTCCGCTAAGAGGGGAACAATAATCAAGTAACAAGAGCTCATGGAGCAATTGGTAGGTAGCACTACCATCCCCTGCAGTGGGAGAACAATATGGATCCAGTACATCACCCGATAAGATCTAATCAACCGTCAAGTCTCCCCCATACCCAAGTTAGCTTAATGTCAAGTATACAATGTAACAAGAACAATTACTGTACATGATACGGGTAACATGATAACTGGACCAGAGCTCTGTTGATAGCATAGAACAATATAACGAGAAACAGGAACAATATAACAGGAACAATATAACGGGAAACGGGAACAATATAACGGGAACAATCGATGTGGGATTCCACATGTCGCATATCAACAGCTCTCATATCCAGTATCGAGAATATCCATATCAGTAACAGGAAACAGTCATATAAGAGGAATACCGGAATCACATGGGACAATAATACATGTAACAGAAATAGTGTTCAATATAACGGGAATCCAGGAATAGTCATGAAGTACTAATATACATCATGATCCATGCAAACAGGAATATATAGACAATCAATGCATGTAGGTCGATGGGTCCAGTGGTATAAGATCATGAAGTAACTGTGTATAGCCTAGCCATGTAGCAGTATAATAGCATATCCAGGTAGCTGTAGTTCACGACTATGCAGTAATAATGTAATGATGCGCAGTATCAATGTATGAGTGAAGCATGCACAAGGGACCTCATGAAATAACAGTGTCTGTGCATTAGCATGTCTGTGAGACGGTGAGACTAGCACATGACATGCCAGTGTCGTGTATCCATGGAACATTGGTCATGAACATGAAATGATATGGTCCTATGTCGTGTATCAGAGGTTGACATGCAATCACTGGTCGAGTGTAGTAGTGGGGCTGTGACGGTGTCTGTATCATAGTGACAGTATTCACGTAGCAGTAACAAAGTGACAATGTCCAGTGATGTGATAAATGTAACTAAACCACGTGAAATAGATATAATCATCTATTACGTATATTTTCTAAACTTCACTATAAGGAAGTATCTTTTAATTACCATTTATAGTGCTTTACCTCTATCTACGAGTTATTGACTACAGCAATCACTCAATGTAACATAAATAAATATAATTTATAAAATGAAAATACTTACAAACTGGCTACGAGAAGGTAGTTCTCTTTCCCACGATCGCAACGGATCCAGAATCGTCCAAATCGGAGTCCGGATGCTCCCGATATCGCCCGAATACTAAATCATAACAAAAAGGGTTAAATATGTAAATAAAAATAATTCAAATGCAATTAATAAAATGACTCAGGGGGTTTTCTGTAATTTTACCTTTATTGGGTTTCGGAGCGGGTTCGGGCTGTTAACGGGTCGGGTCCAGATCCACAACCCATACCCAATACTTAAGTTATTGGGTTTAATGGTAAACGGGTTAATGGGTTGCAACTAAACCCAATAGGAAGTAAACCCAATAGGGGTTAATGGGTTCGGGTGTAAACCCGAACCCACTTCCCAAAAGAAGGAGCAGCAGCAGCAGCCCTTGCTGCTGCTGCGCAAGCTCGCCGGCCAGCAAGGCTGGCCGGCGGCGATCCCGGTCGCCGGCGGCGCGGCCGTCAAGCCGGGGGAGAGTGAGAGAGAAAGATAGAGAGAGAGAGAGGAAGAAGCTGCTGGAGAAGAAGAAGAAAAAGAAGAGGAAAAAGAAGAAAAAGAGAAGAAGGAGAAGAAGAGGAGGGGCGGGGTGGTGCCGGCCTTGGCTGGGACGCGGCCGCCGCCGGCGGCGGCCGGTGGCCGGCGGCCTGGCCTGGCCGCTGGCGACGGTCAGGCCCCCCCCCTGTGGGTGGGTCTGCACAGAGAGAGAGAGAGAGAGAGGGAGAGAAATAGTGTGAGAGAGAGAGTTAGAGAGAGAGAGAGAGTTTGAGAGAGAGAGGGGCTTGTGAGAATTAGAGGGGGAATTAGGAGAGAGAGAGAGAGTTTAAAGAGGGGAATGGCGGTGGGTTATGGCGGTGGTGAAGGAAGAGTGTGGAAGAAGGGAGAAGAAAATGAAAGAAAAAGAAAAGTAGTTTAATATTTTATTATTATTATTCTATTGGCCTAAAATTCGACCAGCTCCAAACGGTGCCCAAAAATTACATAAAATAGAGAATATTATCCTGAGATATAATATAAAAATAGTTTGTATAAATTCAATCCGGTTTGTAAATTAAAAATCCCAGAGTGTCTCGCCGAGACCGGGCGACACCGGTTTGGCCGGATTTTCGATAAATTCAGAAAAATCCCCAAAAAATATCCAAATGTATCTCATGTGATTCTAAGACATACGGTGAAAGCCGATTCTCAAAATTCTACTCCGTTTGTGAAATAAAAATCGTAAAGCCTATTAGCGTTATCGGTCGACACCGACTACGGAGATTTTCCAAAATAATTCAGAAAAATTCTAAAAAATCCTGAAAAATTATAAATAATAAAAAATAATTTTTGAAACTGAAAGCAGCTCAATTGGACTACTACGGAGGTCAAATTAATTTTGTACATCGTATCGCGTACTGATACAGTGATACGTACACCAGGGATCAGGGGGTTACATTCTGAATTTGAATCCTCCCCTTATCTTCAAACTTGATTTGATGTGGATATTCAGTTCTGATCTGTAACTTGTTGGCGTATTTATTGCTAATATAACTTATCAAATGACAGAATTAGAAATAGTGATCAACTTAAGCGTTATAACCCTTTAAGTATTCTTTCTGGATCATCTAGAATCATCAGATTTGAGTTTTAGTAGCGAAAGTTATGATTCAAATACTAAAATGTATCCAGTCAGAATCTGAGTCAAAATTGCTTCATCTCATCCATTGATCTTCGCTTATCCATTTATCGCTTTGGATTTGGACTTTGTATTTGACGTTTTCCTCCGTTGATTTTTAGCTTTACCCACTTGATTCACCAAAACTGAATTTAACCAACTAGATTTGGGATTATCCTCTTCTAACCAAATAGATCTAGTTAAATCTGAATTTAACTGATATTTATTTGATTTATTCTCTTTCTCCCTATGATTATCATTTGTAAAATAGACATTTAAGATAAGAAATTTAGCAGATTTATTACATAATAAATGTGGAAATGTAATAAAGAATAATGTAATAAATGTGTGCAATCATTTCAACACTTAGAGAAATTCTAAGTTCCAAGTCTGAAACTCATACGTGGACCTTGCTTGAGCCTTGCATTTCAACTCTTTAGACGAAAGTCTCATGTGTTGAGATTCGCATTTTAGCTTCAACACTTAGTATTTTTTTTTGCAGCTCTAGAATTCTAACTTTTTATTTTTCTTCTTTGCAATGAGGTACTCTTCTGATCCTCTGTCCAAGAGGCATCACTTCGGGCACATGGGTAGGCAAGACCCAAATGTCATCTTCAGCCTCTGGAAGACGGCACTGGCTGTTGACATTCTGAAAGACAAACTCCCAAGCAGCATTTCAACCGGTCAGAACAATGTATATCTTGTTGATACTTCCAAAAGACATGTCACAGACATGTTGAAAGCCTATCCATTCTTGATGGACAAGATGGTGATTTGGACTTTACTGATCCAATGAAGCAGACAGTGAGCTAATTGTTGTCCTCTGAAGAAAACCCAGGAAGCTAACACCTAGCTTCGCTGTAAGCTATATTTTCTAACTTCGCATTAGGTTCTTTATAGCTCAGTTGAGAGCCATCTTCTGGCTCCGCTGATAACTCATTTCTAAGATTCTCTACAAGCTTTGCATAGTTCTATTAAGAGCTATGTACAAGCTTCGCAGCAAGCTCAGTAGCTCCGCTATGAGCTTAGTTTTGCATGAAGCTCTTTTCTTAGCTTCGCTGTGAGCTTGCTCCGCTGCGAGCTTATATGGTCATTTTTGACCATTTAAATCTCAGAATGTGATCATTATCATATATTTGGCAGTTGTTTGCCTCGATCCAATCACTCCTCAATTAGTTGGAGAGGATCAAGGCAAATCTCCCGATTAGTGGAGAGAATTAAGAGATTGGTGCAACAAACCCGAAGCCAGCTGGCTAACTAACTCTGCGTAGGGGTCTTCAACTTCACTGCAGCTACAATTAGCTTCGCCGCAAAGTTATTCTGGCTTTAAAAGCGAAGTTAAATTAGATTGACTAAATCAATTTACTAATTTTTAGGAGGGGTTGTTACACCCCATAATGCCTATAAATAGCTCATTGCTAGGCAGGTTAAGGGTTGGCTTTTTCCCCAACAAAGGGCTGACTAACTGAAAAATTTCTGAAGAGATCAATCTCAAGCTTCTAAGCTCCTTGAGAGAACCTTGCTTCTCTCTTTTAGGGTAATTCCCTCACAATCTTTCTTCCTCAATGAATTTTTGGAGCCAAGCGAGAAAGAAATCTTTAAGCAGAAGACTTGAAAACTTTACAACTCGTATCATCAACAGAACAAAGTGGCCACGTGTAGCACCCCATTCCCGGGATACGTACCCGGATACGTGTCCCGACTTTTTCGATCGTATTATTAAAATTTTCTTTCAGTATTAGTTTTTAAGTTATAATTTCTCATGTTTTTGGTATCGGATCTGGATTCTCAGATTTAGAGTAAGCCCTGACCCGGACCAGGAACCCGATACCAGCCTGTAGCTAGATTTGACCTTTCTGGTAGTCTGATTTGACCAATTTTAGTTTCAGACACTGTTTTCCAATATTTTATATTTTTCATGATTTTTTGAAATTTTTCAAAATTTTTCTACAAAATCTCCAAAACCAGTGTCGGTCGGCATCGCTGACTGATTCCCAAATTTTTAGTTTTCAAACGGAATTGAATTTTTAAAAATGACTTTCACATTACTTCTTAGAATTTCATTTTCTACATAAATACTATTTTTGAGATTTTTCTAAATTTATCAAAATTTCACCGATTCTAGTGTCAGCCGGTATCGCTAGAATATTTTAAGAATTTTTAATTTGAAAACTACACTGAATTTCTTAAATCTGATTTCATCGAGCATCTTAAAATAATATTTGATATTTTTTAGGATTTTTCGGAATGTTTCTGAAACAGTCGAATTTTCGCCCGATTAAAATAATAATATTATTTACCGACCTTATCTTTTCTTACTTTTTCTTTCTCTACTCCCCTACTTTATACTCCAAGATATTCTAATAAATTAATTATTTAATAATAATTATTTTATTATTTTATTTTCTTTTTCCTTATTTTTTCCTTTTCCTTTATTTTCTTTCTTTTTCTTTCTTTTCTTTTCTTCCCCTTTGACTTTCCCCATGCCCTGCTCCTGCCGCCTGCAGCCGCCTCTCTCCCCCCTTTCCATCATTTCATTTTTCTTCTCCTTTTCTATTTAACCTTCATCTTCTTTTTCTTTTTCATTTCATAATTCAAAATTCCATCTCCTTCAACTAAACAAAACAAACCCATCTCCTTCAATTCCACTGTCGCCTCCACCATCACCACCGCAGCCGCCAGCCATCCACTCCCCCACACCCCCTCTCTACTCCACCACCTCCTTCAACCTCCACCAACTCCCCACCATCTCCAATTTCACCAAAACCCATCACCACCACCTCCCTTCCTCCTCCAAAATTCATCATCACCTCCATCAAATTCACCACTTTTACCACCCCATCATCACCTTCTCCTCCTCCGCTAACTCCTCACCACCTCCAACAACCACTACACCATCATAACCACCACCACCATCAACTACCACCACCACCACCTCCACCAACACCAAACAACAACCACCAAAAACCAACTCCACCCTCTCCTCCGCCGGGCTAGCCGCGCGCGCGTGCCCCTCCCCGACGGCGGCGGCGGCGCCGCCAGGCGGTGGGCCGGCCGTCGGCCATCCCCCCCACTCCCCCTCCATTTTCTTTCTTTCTTTCTTTCTTTCTTTCTTTCTTCTTTCCTTCTTTAATCCTTTCCTTCTTTTCTTTTCTCTTTCTTTTCCCTAAATAAACCCACTTTCTACATCCCTAAAATACCCTCAACCTCATCCCCAAATTACTTTCCCATATTTACTATCAATACCCCTCCCCTTTTAATTCCTAATTCCTTTCTAAAAATATCATATTCTCTCTCTCCTTCCTATAACTTTCTCCCTCTCTCTCCTCTCTCATTCCCTCTCTAATATATTTATAATATTTATATATAAATATTTATATTTATATATTTTAATAATATTTATGGACTAGTGGCTTGCTCTCAAGAATTCGCGGATTTCTCGGACTTTTCTCGGTATTTTCATTCAGTGTTTATATTAAACTTAAAAATAACTACACTTGATTTATAGCATGATATTGATATGTGGACATCTTATTATTACCGTAACATGCTAACGTTTGCTGATGTGATATTTAATACATAATTTCTTTCTATACAAGCTTATAGATGGTATTGTACTCGGTATTTACCTGACACTTGACATGTTATACTTGATGTATGATTTATGACACCGGCACTTGATATATTATATTTGATACCTGATCCACGACACTTGATATCTGACACCGACACTTGATATGTTATATTTGATACCTGATCCAGAACACTTGATATTAGACACCGGTACTTGATATATATATTATACTTGGCACCTGATCCTGACCCCCGGTATATGACACAAGCTAACCCTTACTATGGCGTGCTTTCATGTGGTACACGTACATCGACCTGACATTGTGACCCTTGACCGGACACTACCACCGCTGATACCGATATTATATGGCATATTCATGACTATCACTTTTACGGGGACTTGGCATGATTATTATATTATTACCAGACATTTGGTACTCCTGAACTCCTGTACTCCTGAACTTCTGTATACTTGAACCCCTGAAATAGGGAGGCTCCTGATATTACTCCTGATATTATCTCCTGTTGACCCATGTAATAGGATAACCATGAATATAGGATTACTATGAACATCTTGTGGACATTATCACTGGACAAATTTTAATAATTAAACAACTTACACCGAGATAGGGAAAACTGATGAGTACCGATATAGTCTCCATGTTTATGATGGTCTTATAGTGTCGCGCGGCCATATACTTGGATTCGACCTGGAGGCTACCAGGTGCTTCCGTGGGGTGTACTGGCACCCCTACTCCCTTCCCTGTCGGTTGTACCATAAACCCCTGGGCCTATTCCTGTGGGAGCGGTGACATCCTATTACTGTTCGGACGTACAATAAGTCCCGGTACCTAGCGGTACGTTCCGGCTCAGCACCGGATACTCCTTGACTGTTGTCCCGGGTATGTACGAGATCTATTCTAAACTTGGTTCGTCAATCTCCATCAGTTCCCAATAACTAACTCTCTGGTCTGTATGCTGAGATATGTGGGATGGGACACATACCGATGTATACAAATCAGATGAGTCTTAATAACTTAATAATAACATGCTCCTGATAACTGACTAGCTATACTCTTGGTTTATACTGCTCACCACTTAGACATATGCTATCTTGTTGGATTACTTGATTGCTTCCATACTGTTTCATTATTATATTATTGTGAAGGTAAAGTTAGATTATATAAACTTAGACTACAGTGACGTGAGGTATAGGGTATATATATATATGAGAGTTTCCTTATTTAGATCATTCCTTCGACGTATTAATCTCACCGATCGGTAATGTGAGCTTATATAACTGATTTCTCTGTAGTTACTTTACTTACTATTTCATTTCATATTCATATGTGCTTATATTCACGACACACATTTCCTGTACACTTGTACCTGTTATGCACGCCACTTGGCTTTACTATATGTACTCGCAAGGTTGCATCTGACAACCCTGATTTTTCATGTCCAGATTCTAGAGCCCGGACTATGGTGGCTTGGCTGTAACTGGTCAGAGTGTGCAGCGGATCCTTCCATGACGATCGGAGTGCAACAGAAGTTTGGATCATCGCCGCAGCTCTTCCTCCCTTTTCATCTCCTGTTTGGCTCTCGAGGTCCCTCTTGCTGCTCTTAAGCACTTCTCAGCTTTTGTATATCTCTTTGTATTATGTACTCTTGTATTTTCTAGCGATGTAATATTCCTGTAATATTGTTTCGCTTTCTTTGATAACCATGTACTTGTACTTTTCTATTAGAATGTATATTACCATTGTGCTTTCGCACTCTGATTCTTACCTGTACTGATGCTTAGCGTATATACATGAGGGTATCTTTAATCTACGTATATACGTCGCAGTGGCGTCTCCGTACCCGCGGGATCGGGGCGCCACAGGTTGGTATCAGAGTCTAGGCTCTAACATCCTCAGTACAACCAGTTGGCAGATTAATGATGTATTAATCTGCAACTGGAGAGTATGAGTCTTGAATATACATTCCAATCGCAAGTACGGTGTTATCTTTTCCTTCCTCGCAATCTTTTCCTTGCATCCTGGGACCCTTCTATCTTTTCAGCTTCTTCCCATCATTCTCGATCAACTCAGATATCTTGTGTCTTGAGTTGGTAATCTTACTTACCCTTCACACTTTATCATATTATCATCGTTGACTATAATCTCTTCCCATGTTCATCTCCCTCCTTATAGAAATTTTGAGAACGAAATTTTTGTTAGGTGGGTAGATTGTAGCACCCCATTCCCGGGATACGTACCCATATACGTGTCTCGACTTTTTCGACCGTATTATTACAATTTTCTTCCAGTATTAATTTTTAAGTTGTGATTTCTCATGTTTTTGGTATTGGATCTGGATTCTCAGATCTAGAGTAAGCCTTGACCCGGACCGGGAACCCGATACCAGCTTGTAGCCCGATTTGACCTTTCTGATAGTCCGATTTGTCCGATTTCAGTTTCAGACACTGTTTCCCAATATTTTAGATTTTTCATGATTTTTTTGAAAATTTTCAGAATTTTTCTACAAAATATCCAAAACCGGTGTTGGTCGGCATCGCTGACTGATTCCCAGATTTTTTTTTAGTTTTCAAACTGGATTGAATTTTCAAAAACGGCTTTCATATTACTTCTTAGAATTTCATTTTCTACCTAAATACATTTTTTAAGATTTTTCTAAATTATCAAAATTTCACTGATTATAGCATCGGCCAGTATCACTGGAATATTTCAGGATTTTTAGTTTGAAAACTACACTGAATTTCTTGAATCCAATTTCAGCGTGTATCTTAAAATAATATTTTCTATTTTTGAGAATTTTTCGAAATATTTCTGAAACAGTCGAATTTTCGCCCTATTAAAATAATAATTATTTACCGACATTATCTTTTCTTGCTTTTTCTTTCTCTACTCCCCTACTTTATACTCCCAGATATTCTAATAAATTAATTATTTAATAATAAATTTTTTTACTAATTTCTTTTCTTTTTCCTTATTTTCTCCCTTTTCCTTTATTTTCTTTCTTTTTCTTTCTTTTCTTTTCTTCCCCTTTGACTTTCCCCATGCCCTGCTCCCGCCGCCTGCACAGCCGCCTGCAGCAGCCCATGGCTGCTGCTACAGCCTCTCCCCCATTTTCATCATTTCATTTTCCTTCTCCTTTTCTATTTAACCTTCATCTTTCTTTTTTTTCCTTTTCATTTCATAATTTAAAATTCCATCTCCTTCAATAAACAAAACAAACCCATCTCCTTCAACTCCACCGCCGCCTCCACAATCACCACCACTGCCGCACCTCCCCCATAGCCGCCGGCCATCCACTCTCCCACACCCCCTCTCCACTCACCACCTCCTTCAACCTCCACCAACTCTCCACCATCTCCAATTTCACCAAAACCTATCACCAGCACCTCCCTTCCTCCTCCAAAATCATCATAACCTCCATCAAATTCACCACTTCCACCACCCCATCATCACCTCTCCTCCTCTAACTCCCCACCACCTCTAACAACCACCACAACCACCATAACCACCACCACCACCATCAACTACCACCACCACCTCCACCAATACCAAACAACAACAGCCAAAAACCAACTCCACCCTCTCCTCCCCTAGGCTAGCCGCGCGGGTGTGCTCCCCCCCCCCCCCCCGCGGTGGGCCGACCGTCGGCCACCGGCCACCCCCCACTCCCCCTCCATTTTCCTTCTTTCTTTCTTTCCTCTTTTCTTCTTTAATTCTTTCCTTCTTTTCTTCTCTCTTTCTTTTCCCTAAATAAACCCACTTTCTACATCCCTAAAATACCCTCCACCTCATCCCCAAATTATTTTCCCATATTTACAATCAATACCCCTCCCCTTTTAATTCCTAATTCCTTTCTAAAAGTACGCTATTTTCTATCTCTCTCCTTCCATAACTTTCTCTCTTCTCTCTCTTTCCTCTCTCATTCCCTCTCCAATATATTTATAATATATATATATTTATATTTATATATTTTAATATATATTTATGGGCTAGTGGCTTTCACGGGTTCGCGGATTTCTCGGACTTTTCTCGGTATTTTCATTCCGGTTTCAGACTAGTGTTTATATTAAACTTAAAAATAACTACACTTGATTTATAACATGATATTGATATGTGGACATCTTATTATTGAAATCACCTAGAGGGGGGGTGAATAGGTGATAATGCTAATCAATGCACAAATTTAAAATGTTATGATGCAATGATCACTCGAAACAAGACTAGAAGCCGAACACCCCGTGAAGGGATCTGAACTCCTTCTTCGTGATTCCTCTAGATAAGAGTTTGAGGTGCGCAATGCAATCTTGTTGTATGAGTATTGATTGACAATATAGCAATGAATATAAAGCAAGTAAATAAAGCAAATAAACCAATCGCAAACACTTGAGATTTGTTTCGAGGTTCGAGCACCCAGCTCTACGTCCCCGCCTTCACCCAGAAGGATTTCCAACCACTATAACTTTCACAAAGAATTACAACCACAAGGGAGTATCCAACTCCTCAATCACACTCCTTTAGTCCAGAGGTAGTGGAGCCACAAATACAAGAATATCTTGGTGATCAAAAGACCACAAACCCTCTTTTGAAAAACTTTTTCCCTTACAAAAACCCTAGAGAATAATGTGTAGGATTGAAGCTCAAGTTTTGTAAGTGAAAAAGAAAATGAAATTGAAGAGAGTTTTGAACCAAAAATTTCAGTAAAAAGAGAGAATTTTGAGCACAAAAACTAAGAGCAAAAACTTCTTTTGAAAACCTTTAAACTTGATTTCTTTTTCAAAAGATTGTTGTAATTATCTCAACCCTAATCATCCCTATTTATAGGATAAAGGTAGGGATTAAAGAGTAAACTGTTATAATGAATTATTAGGAAAGATTAGACCCAAATCCAGCCCCCAAATTCGTTTAGGGAGAAAAACTACGTTTTAAAACGTGTTTAAAAAAACTAGCCATTTAGGCTGAAATCAAGCTCATGGTCGACCGCTGGTCGATCGGTTTTTCAAAAAAATAACCGTTGCCAGCCGACGGTCGACCGCCCGGTCGACCGTAACAAATAGAAACATGGGTGCTTTCAGTCCGCCGAAGGTCGGTCGACCGATATGGGGTCCGGTCGACCGCCCGGTTGACCGGGAGACGTGCACACATGCACGCACCCAAACAGTCAAAAGCCCGATCGACCGCCCTGACCTGAAACAAGTCCGGTCGACCGTAGAAGGCCAAAACAGACTCTTTTGAGGAAATGGTTTTTTGAAGATCTTTAAAGTTTTTCAAATTAACTTTGATCAAAACTTTGTACACTATATTAAATAGAGTTTATAAGTATTAAGATATGTTTATAAAACTATTTTATATAAAAGAGAAATATCTATTGAAAATCGTGTGTAAAAACTTGTGTGTGGGGAAATATTGAGCTTCAACACTACACACTATCCTTTAACAAACTAAAAATAATAAAAACTGAAAAAGAAAGTCCCTGAGCTGAGTTACACCAAGCTAGAGCCTTCTCTTGTATGAAAACGTCCTCTTGCGCCATTTGCCTTTTAGCATCAAAATTCCTTGCAATAGCTTAGAAAGGCCATCATGACTAGTACAAACCTGAAACTCATTCTAAACAACTTATTAGTACCAAATAGCTGCTGTGTGTTTTGTTATCATCAAAACTTAAACAAATAGAGAGTGTAACCTTTTGGGCCAACAATTATTACCGTAACATGCCTAACATTTGCTGATGTAATATTTAGCACCTGATTTCTTGATATACAAGCTTATAGATGGTATTGTACTCGCATTTACCTGACACTTGACATGTTATACTCGATGCATGATTTATGGCACCGGCACTTGATATATTATATTTGATACCTGATCCACGACACTTGATATCAGACACCGGCACTTGATATGTTATATTTGATACCTGATCCACGATACTTGATATTAGATACCGGTACTTGATATATATCATACTTGTCACCTGATCTTTACCCCGGTATATGACACATGCTAACCCTTACTATGGCGTGCTTTCATATGGTACAAGTACATCGACCTGACATTGTGACCCTTGACCGGACAATACCACCCCTGATATCTGTATTATATGGCATATTCATGACTATCACTTTTACGGGGACTTGGCATGATTATTATATTATTACCAGACATTTGGTACTCCTGAACTCCTGTACTCCTGAACTCCTGTATACTTGAACCCTTGAAATAGGGAGGCTCCTGACATTAATCCTGATATCATACTCCTATTGACCCCCGTAATAGGATAACCATGATATAGGATTACTATGAACACCTTGTGGACATTATCACTGGACAAATTTTAATAATTAGACAACTTATACCGGGATAGGGGAAACTAATGAGTACCGATATAGTCTCCATGTTTATGATGGTCTTATAGTGTCGTGCGGGCATATAATTGGATTTGACCTGGAGGCCACCAGGTGCTTCCGTGGGGTGTACTGGCACCCCTACTCTCTTACCTGTCGGTTGTGCCATAAGCCCCTGGGCTTAATCTTGTGGGAGCGGTGACATCCTATTCTTATTCGGGCGTACAATAAGTCCTGGTACCTTCCCGTTCGGCACCAGATACTTCTTGACCATTGTCTCGGTTATGTACGGGACCCATTCTAAACATGGTTCGTCGATCTCCATCAGTTTCCAATAACTTACTCTCTAGTCTGTATGCTGAGATATGTGGGATGGGACACATACCAACGTATACAAATCAGATGAGTCTTAATAACTTAATAATAACATGCTCCTGATAACTGACTAGCTATACTCTTGGTTTATACTGCTCACCACTTAGACATGTGCTATCTTGTTGGATTACTTGATTGCTTCCATACTGTTTCATTATTATATTATTGTGAAGGTAAAGTTAGATTATATAAACTTAGACTACAGTGACGTGAGGTATAGGGTATATATACGAGGGTTTTCTTATTTGGATTATTCTTTTGACGTACTAATCTCACCGATCGGTATTGTGAACTTATATAACTGATTTCTCTGTAGTTACTTTACTTACTATCTCATTTCATGTTCATATGTGCTTATATTCACGATACACATTTCTTATACACATGTACCTGTTATGCACGCCATTTGGCTTTACTATATGTACTCGCAGGGTTGCATCTGACAATCCTAAATTCTCATATCCAGATTCTAGAGCCTGAACCATGGTGGCTTGGCTGTAACTGATCAGAGGGTGCAGCGGATCCTTCCGTGACGATCGGAGTGCAGCAGAAGCTTGAATCATCGTCGCAGCTCTTCCTCCCAGTTCTTCTCCTGTTTGGTTCTCGAGGTCCCTCTTGCTGCTCGTGAGCACTTCTCAGCTTTTGTATATCTCTTCGCATTATGTACTGTTATATTTTCTAGCGATGTAATATTCCTGTAATATTGTATCACTTTCTTTGATAACCATGTACTTGTACTTTTCTATTAGAATATATATTACCATTATACTTTCGCACTCTGATTCTTACCTGTACTAATGCTTAGCGTATATACGTGAGGGTATCTCTGACCTGCGTATATACATCGCAGTGGCGTTTTCGTACCTGCGGGATCGGGGCGCCACGCCGCGCGCTGACCAGACTTCCACCAGCGTACTTTCCCAGAAACTTTGAAAGAAGAGTGCTTGTAATTTTTATTTTAATTACTTATAATTCTCCTCAATCTTGTAAGTTTTCCTACATTACAAATCAATGAAAACATTGGTATTTACTGAGAAGAACTGAGAACGTCATGTCAGATTGAACCATGTCAGTTCATTGACCCTTAGGGTACTCCTCTCAGATGCACGGTTGGAGTCTGATGCACGGATGTTGCTATAAAAGTCAGATTTCTTCTTTGGAGACTCTATTGATAAGGATGAGGAAGATCTATACGATGTAAATTACAAATGGCTCTGTCACATCAGAAACTGATATCTCTTTCTTTTCAACATGTAGAGGATGTTCCCATTATCGTGCCTGCAGTTCCTGTCTCTTCGCCGGCAGATGGACTGGGAGTTGACTAAGGAAAAACCAGACGTTGCTATCAGGAAGATCTCTAACCATACAACATTCTCAGCTGGTCATAGTAGGGATGCGGTTGGATTGCAACTGAGCTTGTTGAGGCCAGAGTATCCCACAGGTGAGACTCCCAAATAGGACGGTACTTTCATTAACCAAGTCATGGCTGCGAGGGGTGACTTCCAGAAAAGCAAGTTTTGGGCACTGGGATGGATCCATTCTTCAAAGAAGCAGTGGTGGTCGAGGATGGTGAGTTTTATCCTCGAGGAGCTGAAAGAAGTGCTGGTGCATTCTAGTTTCTATTCCACTACCACGAACGTTCAATACGGTATCTCCTAGAGCAACTACCACTTCTATGCTATGCTAGAGTGTTATAATTCAGAGACTTGTACTTTCTTCACCACAGTCGGAAAGATGGAATTTGCACTGCACGAGTTATATGAAGTTTCCAACTTGGCGACTGGGGATATTAATATCTACATGAAGAGTACATTCCCGGTATAGAGGAACTGCACTTGATGAAGAAGGATGCTCCCTTGGTGTATGAGATCTATTGGGAAGTACTCTATTAGTTTCACATTTGCGCCCAGAACATTAGACTGAGGGTTGAAGGATAAAATAGATATCCTGGGAAAGCTACTTATTCCATTGTTTGGGGGCCAAAATCAACCCGGTGTCTCGTCTAGCTCCCAGCACGAATGGAGAGATTAAGGAAAGGATCAATGCATCAGCAAGTTTGTATATCACTGAATCAAACGAGGATACGTTCAAGCCAGGTATGATCTTCAAGGGCTTCCATCATCAGGTCAGGATCCATATATCAGATAGGTCTCTACTGGCAGGGTTCCTGATGCTTTGGCTAAAGAGGTTCATCATGCCAACGATTCTTCATGAAGCTATCATCACTGATGTGGTCTACCCAGCCGTTCTTCTGATGTACGACCGAACACTCAGCATGCTCCCAGTGATGGTGAGATGTATCCAAAGCGGGCTGCAGGGTCCTGACCAAGAGTGAGTTTCTGTCACGTGGAAGCTCTTGGGATACAGAAGGTAATGTCATCGTTGACAAGAATGGTGAGCCTCAATTGAAGACACCCAACCCTAGAGAGTTGAACTGCCATGCACCTAATTGGTGGCATGCTACATTATGCACTGCTCATATTTGATGACAACAGTGTAGGCATCATGTTGTTTGTGCAGAAGTTGAAACACTCTAACTAGCAAAGCTCTAATATGTACATGATTCGTAGGACTATTCAGAATAATGTGAATTATCAGTAAGTTCGGTGCTTCTCTGACTTCCTAGGAGCATCCTATGGAGAGCAATTCCTAGACTATGCCGGTCCAAATGAGTTCACTGACCTTTCCACTGGAGTATTCTTTTGGCTCATCAACATCCAGATTGGATACCTGGTGTTCTGTCAGGGGGACATCTGTACAATTGAGTCCTACATGCCAAATCGATTTGCTCGCCAATTTAGATATGATCAACTCTATATCGAAAATCTAGATACCAACCTTTATTTCAGTGGCAACTTATACGAAGGGGCGCGTGCGTTGTATTTCAATGTAGCTAGAGGTACGGATGCAACATTTAAGCCTTCCACAGAGGACACTAAACTCCTACACCACTCTCGGCTTCTGCACTTGATATGTTATTGCAGACATAGTGTCGGGTTACACAATCAACAAATCATGTATAAAGGGGATCAAGTCTCTTTATAACGCCGGTAAGAACTCTAAAAACACTCGCTTGAAGGATATGAATGAGATCCTTGAAGCTGAGTGTGAGGCTGATAGAGTGAAAGCAACTTATGTCCTGCAGCATGATGATGAGGCCACTGAAGAGCATTCCGCAAGACAATCACGCCAAACTGTATCAAAGTGTGCTTGACATTCTTCTCCTAGGGCTGTTTTAAGCCAGAAGAGGGCATGCAAAGGACCCGAGGCTGAAGCTCATCCAAGGGAAACTCTTAGGCCAGAGGCAGGCCTTGAACCAATCTTTTCAGCGGGCGAAGACATCGATGGAGAAGAAAAAAACCCGAATGCTGATTTGCGACCTAGGAGTCGACGAACTAGGGGTCCTGTGGTGACAGACGAGGAAGAAACTTTCCTTGCTAAGGAGGAGACTGAAAGACCTGCAGGGGATTAAGGGACTGCGATTGTGTCTCAACCGGAATATACTTCTGCCCCGCTTGAAGTTGCCCCTCTTTACATCATCAATGGGTCAAGAGAAAAGATCTGACCTGAAGGATTTGCAGCCGGGTTCCCCAAGCATTATGTGCCATCCACAGTTTTTTCAGGGCCAAGTCCTACTTGTAGGTACTAAACCTACCCCCTGTAGTTGAGATTCTGCCTTCTCCAACTTTCCCGTCTAATGAAAAGATAGATTACTTGGGAGATGATTGGGACCTCGGAGATGATCCTGCTTCTCCCGACACCAACAAGTTTTCTCACTTGACTATTGAGGAGGGGAGATTACTTCTCCACCAGAGACGATATTTCCTCCTGCGGAGACTGTTGCTACAGAAGGTAAACTTTTTGCTTCATTATTATCTCTTTTTGTTCATCATATAGACATAGTCTTAACATCCTTTAATGACATTTTCAGAACCTGTGGCTACTACTGAGAAGGAGGGCTCCACTGACATCATCGAGATGATTGAGGAACTGTCCAGTCCCACGGGTTCAGAATTTCCTTTGATCGGCACTGGAGAAACTTTCACAAGCGCAGAAGACGTGGCGGAATGGTCGTCTCTGTTGGCCGGGAGGCCTTCCTCTCTAGTTTTGATGATGATTAACTCATGTAGTTATGTTTACTAATAATCTTGTGATTTTAGTTACAGATCATTTAGCAAGATATTAGTTGGTGATTGCTTCAAAAAGAGGAGTTTGGAAGCCTTCACTTGGTGATTCCTGTGCCCGAGCATCAAGATCATACCTTTGCACTCGACGGATCACGTTTGGGATCGAGTCGGCTTGAAGATGAAGATCATCAAGAAGACTTAGGTATCCTAGTGTTTAGTGTGTTTTAGATCCATGTGTAAAGCTTAGTATAGTTGATATGCTCAAGTGCACAACACACACAAGTTTTATGTTTGGATTTGGTTTTCATGAATAGTTTAGATTAAAACAAGTTTAAATGGTTTTTATGTATATTAGATGTGTTCGATATACATACATGCTTCATATCTTAAACAAACTTATTTTGATATGTCTATTCATGAGTTTTAGGAAAAATCAGATTTCCTATTGAAAAATACAAGTTTGATAAAATACATGTTTTGGTTTTTGGTAAAAATGTTAAAACATAAAAATAGTTCAAATTGCTTGATATTTGAGTTGAAATTTTATCACATGTTTATATATCAATGCAAAATGATAAAACTATTTTTGGGTATTTTTACAAAGACTTAAAAGATTTTTAGAAATATTCTCTACATGTGTTTCTGTCCCAGAACAGTGGCTGACAGGCCAGGTCGGCCGACCGCACGGGTCGACCGCACCAAAGGCCGGTCGACCCTTGCGGTCGACCGACGTGCACAAGCTTGTGCACGTTTGGCAGACACAGGGACGGTCGGCCGTGCGGCCGACCGGACCAGAGAGCTCTGCTCTCTGTTTCTGGCAGTCGGTCGTGCGTCGACCGAGATGGCCCAATGGTCATAATTATGACCGTTGGCGGTCGGCCGGCCGGCCGACCGTTAGCCTGTCAGGCTGCCAGATCAGCCTAACGGCTAGTTTTCTATTGGGGCTATAAATACCTCATCTCTTCATGTTTTTAACCAAGATTTTAAGAGCCAAAATTTCTCTGATATACAAGTGTTTTAAACAAGTTTTCAAAAGTATTTTTGTGCCAAAAAGATTCATCTTATTTATTTTAAGTGTTTTGTTTATTTCAAAGAAATTAGGGTTTTGGGAATTAGTTTTTGATCTAAACTTCTATATCTATTTTGGTGTTTTCCCAAGAGAATTTCTTTGATCAAAACACTTAGTTTTTCACACTTGAGCTTATCTTCTATCCTAGTCTATTAGGATCTTTGTTTGTGGAAAAAGAGAAGTGTTTGAGGTTGTTGAGCCTCCAAGTTGTAATCCCTCCTTGTTTTTGTTGTATCCCTCTTTGGTAGAGGTTGATCGGAGTGGTATTGGTTTGGATCCCTCTTTGGTAGAGGTGATTGTGTTTGTTGTTGGCTACGGGCCTTATCCCTCTTTGGTAGAGGTGGATTGTGATTGTATTGCCTCGGTGGCATTGTAAGGTTGAGAGGGGAGTTCGGTACTCCTTTAGTGGATTAGAAATCCTTCTCGGTGAAGGCGGGGACGTAGAGCTAGGGGCTCGAACCTCGGAACATATCCTTGTGTTTGCGTTTGATCCAATTTTCTCTAACTCTCTCTTTATTTGTGCAAAGCATTATTCATATTGCCATATCATTCATATTGCTTGTGTTGCCTTGCATCTTTCATATTGTTATACATCCATTATATGCTTGGCTTGTTTGTGTGTGCCTCACTTATACTTAACCACAAGAGCTTCATATAGCACCTCAACCCATATCTAGGGGATCAAGAGGAGTTAGTCCAGAGCCCTTCACGGGAAATTCGGCTACACTTGTTGGTTGTATTAAGTGTGTTGCAAATTATTTTAGCTTCCGCATTTAGTTTCTAGATTAGCATTTACACCTATTCACCCCCCTCTAGGTGTTTTCAATTTGTATCAGAGCCAATGCTCCTGATATTAGGCTTAATATCCTAGGAGTGAGATCCATTTGTTTGCTAATCTATTGTTTGCATTTGTTTGTTTGCACACTCATATAGTTTACCATGGACTTTATGACCCCACCTAGTTTTGACCCTTCCAACATTGTTGTTTGGAAGTATAGGATGTCCATGTACCTAAAAACCCTAGGATTGCATGTTTTCCTTGCCGCTACCAAGAGATGTTATCTTGGTGACCGCAATCATATAGAGGCTAATGCACAAGCCCTTGAGGCTATTAGAAGCACATTATCTAAAGATTATCTTATACGTGTTTCTAACTTTGATTCCGCATTTGTAGTGTGGAATATGTTGACAACCACAACCACCACCTCCGAGCTTAAATTGCTAATCTAACCGAAGGAATCTAGTGGAGAATCCGAATCTCAATGCTTCATGGTCCAAGGGAATGACTCCCTTGAGGTACATTCGGAACCCCACTTAGATTGTGATGATAGTGCTAGTTCTTCATGTGATGAAAATATTGATGCCCATGAAGAACTTTCTATAGTTTGTGAAAAATTAATTGAAAAATATAATTTGTTAAAAAAGAAGACTTTTGCTTTAAATAAAGAAAATGAAAAATTGTCTTCTAAAATTGAGATTATTTTACAAGAGAAAAAAGAGATTTCTAATGATAGGGATTCATTGAAATCTAAGCTTGATCTTGTACTAAAGAAAATAAATTTTTAAAATCTCAAAATGATGGTGAAACTCTTTTGAAGAAAATGAAAATTTGTCTTCAAAAGTTGATTTTGTTTTAAAAGAGAATGTTGCTTTGAAAGATAAAATAATTTCTATTTCAAATGATTTGAATGTTTGTTTAAAGAAGAATGATTGTTTACAAAATAAGATTGATACTCATGTTTGCCATGCTAGGGTAGTTACACCTAGATCACCCCTTGCATGCTCCATTTCTTCTACTATTGAAAATGATATAAATTTGCTTAAGAAGAATATGGATTGTTTGGGCTCCACTATGAGCCAATGTGCTATGAACCATACACGTTTGGAATCTTTATTTCGAAAGAAACAAGTTCCATCTATTATGCATGCACACCCTCCACGGCATACACATGCTCCTCACGGACACCATCACACTTTGTATGCTATTGTGTACACTTGTACACATTGTGGACGTAAGGGCCACCTTACTAAATTTTGTTATGATAGAATACATGTTTCAAATTTAGCAAATAATTTTGTTTGGGTTAGAGAAGGGACTAACCCCCATGGACCCAAAAGAGTATGGGTACCAAAGACCACCCCTCCTATTTTTAATGTAGGTGTGGGCTCTCACATGACGTGAGAGTTGCTGTACCTTGGAGTGGATGCGTTCCGAGCTTCATGGAAATTAAATGGATGCATCACTTTCAAGAAAAATTTGGTGGGAAGACCACCTTGGTTTGGAGACAAGGAAAGTTGCCTTCTAGGTTTTGGTAACGATTCCTAACTCCTTATTATTGTTTACATGCTTTCCATTTCATTGTTTATAGCATGTTTTATTGTTTAGTGATTATCATGTAAATACCATGTTTATTAGACCATTGACATACATGTATAGTATTTGAGACACCCATGTTAATATGGACTATCATTTTGTGTTCTCACCGTTTGTTTAGCTATTATGTTTATCATAGGTTTAATAACATGTGAATTTGAATAATAATCATGTTTTTATTTTTCATGATGAATTTTGTTTTGTTTAATGCTTCATGCTTTGATTACTAGTTTAAATGTTAGTTTTCATTAAGACTAGGATTTATATTTGTGCATATAGTGGGCCACAAATAAATCTATATATGTTTGGGCTTGAATGCTTATTTGAACCCATTAGATGTGCTAGTATAGTCTAGTTTTGATGATCCATACATTTTAAACTTGTATTCCCATTTTGGTTTTATTTTCATGATTATGTTTAAATTTCATGTATATGTCTAATTTGTCAAACTTTAAGATATACAAGTATACCCCTTGAGTCATTTGCCTTTCATGCAAATCTATATATATATGGACTCAATTGTATTTAGGGATATGTATGTATACTTTTTGTGTTGACAAAACATACATATGCCTTGATATGAAAATTTGTTTTAATTTAGTTTTTTTTTATGTTTCCATGTGTTTTTGTTTAACTTCATGTATATGTCTATTCTATCCAAATTATGGTTATACATATACTTCCTTTTGAGCCACGTGCCTTAACACATATATCTTTGTGGACTCGTTGTGTTTGGATATGTATGTATACTTTAGTTTGCATAGGACATACATATACCTTGAAGATTAAATAAGTTTTGATGAATTTCATGCTTTCATGTTTCAAGGAATATTGAGCTTATTGTCCATTTTCGTGATTAAGATCTTAACATTGTATTTGTACACTCACATTTATTGCTTAATCATGTGTTTGTTTTCATGAGTCATATTTATACTTAATTGATTATTGAGTGTTGACTATTTTGTGAATTTCATGTTTTCATGAAAAATATTTTTGTTTTATTCCTTACTTGAAGGATTTCGTACTAGTTTACCAATTTTTCTTATAACTAGTTGCGATATTCTTCATTTGGTAGAGTTTTTCAAACAAAGCTTATTTTCAAATCTATTTTTTTTGAAAACCCCTACCAACAATGGGCGGTTGGATGGGAGATCATGCTCATGTATTCCTTATAGTGAAAATCATTTTAAAACATAAGCATGTGTTAGGAGGTTAGTAAGATGAGATATACATTTGATATTATTGTTGTTTCAATTGATATCATTGGATTCTTTCAATTGGTATCAACTTTGACTTTTATTGTATACTCATATATTTTCATATATGTATGCTTGCATTTCAAAGAATATCAATTTCAATTGTATCTATTCTTCATACATATATATGTTTGTGTTTATGCTAGGCTTGTTAAAATAAAAGTGAATATTGTTTTAGTTGGTATTTCATAAATGGGGAGAAAATTTGTTTTTGTATTTCAATTGGTATTTGGTTTACCTTTTCCACTCCCTTGCTTTATGAATAGAAAATAATACTTTTAATTGGTATCAAATTTATTTTATTGAGAAAATTCAAAATTTTGTTTAAAAGAAATGTTGAAAAGTTTTTGATATGATTGCATATATGCAAGGAGAGCTTAACATCTTTTCTACATATAGATTCATGTTGAGTGTATCTTGTATTGAAGAGCTTGACAATCTCTTCTTTATGTGATACACGTGTGTAGGAGGAGCTTCACATCTCCTCTTATGCATTGCATAGTGTATGTTATGTGAATTAGGGCTTGTCATCCCTCTTTCATGTAATGTATCGATGTAGGGAAGCTTCACATCTTTCTCTTCATGAATGTATATCGCATATATCATTTATTGATTGACCTATGTTTACTTTCAATTGGTATCAAGATGCTTCTTTGACATATTTTCAATTGGTACCTTAATTGATTGTCACCCCTTTTTGGTTTTTGTTTTTATTTTAGACAAAAAGGGGGAGAACATTGTCTTTACTAACCCTTTTGTTGATTCATTGTTTCGAACAAAAGGGGGAGAAAAATTTATTGATTTGATTTTGCATTTAACCCTTTATTGATGATTGATTCTTTGTATTAAAAAGGGTGAGAAGATTTTGTTTTGTTTTTGATTGTTTACCCCTTTGTTGATGATTGACAAAAAGGGGGAGAAAGATTTTGAGTTTGATTGTGTTTTATATATGCATATTTATGTTTTGCATATATTAAGTTTAATTTAGTTTAAGTTAATTGGTATCTAGAGCATGTTTTGTTTTTGATAATTTCATTGGTATCTAGAACCTTTTATTGTTTATGCATATCTATGCATGTTTCATGTTTCATATTCATTGCATATTTATGTTTATTTGTTTATGCATGAGTTAAGGGGGAGCTTCTTTGAAGCTTAATTTTAATCCATGCATATATAACTCCATGAATTTTGTCATCATCAAAAAGGGGGAGATTGTTGGCCCGGAGGCCTTCCTCTCTAGTTTTGATGATGATTAACTCATGTAGTTATGTTTACTAATAATCTTGTGATTTTAGTTACAGATCATTTAGCAAGTTATTAGTTGGTGATTGCTTCAAAAAGAGGAGTTTGGAAGCCTTCATTTGGTGATTCCTGTGCCCGAGCATCAAGATCATACCTTTGCACTCGGCGGATCACGTTTGGGATCGAGTCGGCTTGAAGATGAAGATCATCAAGAAGACTTAGGTATCCTAGTGTTTAGTGTGTTTTAGATCCATGTGTAAAGCTTAGTATAGTTGATATGCTCAAGTGCACAACACACACAAGTTTTATGTTTGGATTTAGTTTTCATGGATAGTTTAGATCAAAACAAGTTTAAATGGTTTTTATGTATATTAGATGTGTTCGATATACATACATGCTTCATATTTTAAACAAACTTATTTGATATGTCTATTCATGAGTTTTAGGAAAAATCAGATTTCCTATTGAAAAAACAAGTTTGATAAAATACATGTTTTGGTTTTTGGTAAAAATGTTAAAACACAAAAATAGTTCAAATTGCTTAATATTTGAGTTGAAATTTTTATCACATGTTTATATATCAATGCAAAATAATAAAACTATTTTTGGGTATTTTTACAAAGACTTAAAAGATTTTTAGAAATATTCTCTATATGTGTTTCTGTCTTAGAACAGTGGCTGACAGGCCAGGTCGGCCGACCGCACGGGTCGACCACACCAAAGGCCGGTCGACCCTTGCGGTCGACCGACGTGCACAAGCTTGTGCACGTTTGGCAGACACAGGGACGGTCGGCCGTGCGGCCGACCGGACCAGAGAGCTCTGCTCTCTGTTTCTGGCGGTCGGCCGTGCGGTCGACCGAGATGGCCCAACAGTCATAATTATGACCGTTGGCGGTCGGCCGGCCGGCCGACCGTTAACCTGTCAGGCTGCCAGATCAGCCTAACGGCTAGTTTTCTATTGGGGCTATAAATACCCCATCTCTTCATGTTTTTAACCAAGATTTTAAGAGCCAAAATTTCTCTGATATACAAGTGTTTTAAACAAGTTTTCAAAAGTGTTTTTGTGCCAAAAAGATTCATCTTATTTGTTTTAAGTATTTTGTTTATTTCAAAGAAATTAGGGTTTTGGGAATTAGTTTTTGATCTAAACTTCTATATCTATTTTGGTGTTTTCCCAAGAGAATTTCTTTGATCAAAACATTTAGTTTTTCACACTTGAGCTTATCTTCTATCCTAGTCTATTAGGATCTTTGTTTGTGGAAAAGAGAAGTGTTTGAGGTTGTTGAGCCTCCAAGTTGTAATCCCTCCTTGTTTTTGTTGTATCCCTCTTTGGTAGAGGTTGATCGGAGTGGTATTAGTTTGGATCCCTCTTCGATAGAGGTGATTGTGTTTGTTGTTAGCTACGGGCCTTATCCCTCTTCGGTAGAGGTGGATTGTGATTGTATGCCTCGGTGGCATTATAAGGTTGAGAGAGGAGTTCGGTACTCCTTTAGTGGATTAGAAATCCTTCTCAGTGAAGGCGGGGACGTAGAGTTAGGGGCTCGAACCTCGGAACATATCCTTGTGTTTGCGTTTGATCCAATTTTCTCTAACTCTCTCTCTTTTATTTGTGCAAAGCATTATTCATATTGCCATATCATTCATATTGCTTGTGTTGCCTTGCATCTTTCATATTGTTATACATCCATTATATGCTTGGCTTGTTTGTGTGTGCCTCACTTATACTTAACCACAAGAGCTTCATATAGCACCTCAACCCATATCTAGGGGAATCAAGAGGAGTTAGTCCAGAGCCCTTCACGGGAAATTTGGCTACACTTGTTGGTTGTATTAAGTGTGTTGCAAATTGTTTTAGCTTCCGCATTTAGTTTCTAGATTAGCATTTACACCTATTCACCCCTCCTCTAGGTGTTTTCAATGCCTGGAGACTTCTAATAAGAACTACCATCTCCTTCTCTCCAACTAGGTGAGATAGAACAACTTCAGTTTGTAATTCTTGTTTTTGAAATTATCATTAACATCGTTGTAGTGGTTACAAGGAACATTGCACCGGCTCAAACAACTGTAAGCATAGGTGCATGGGACAACTCCGTCAGTGCTTCGGTGGATGAAGCTTTCATGGCGAAGCCCACTCTTGAAGTTATTGTGGCGCAAGGCTCTGCTTCTATTTCTACATCCGAGGCTCCTGTAGTGACCTCAAAGATGAGGCAGCTCATGGTCCAGCTTGCATCCATGCTTTTGGGGGGAACCCGTATACTACTTTCATCTGCTGAGAGCACATCTTCTACCATTGTGGAGACAGGGTCAGCAAGTACTCTTGCCGGCCTACACCAGTTGTGGACATCTTGGAGAATCTAATCACTCTGATTGATCAATTCTTCTCCATGATGAAGCACTGTACTGAATTGGTGATTATGGGTGAAGCTCTTTCGAGTTTGTGCGGTCAGTGCTCGAGAACAACATCGAAAACCTCAGGAAAGTTGAGAGTTCTGATCGAGCTAAAGTGTACCAAGTACGCATAAATCAGTTGGGGTCCTACTCGGTGGACTTGCAAAACCTTGAGGGTGCCAGTCCGGTTGATGTTGCTCAATTTGTGTTGAGCAACCTCCACGCCAAACAAGAACGCCTTTGTAAAGAAGCTGATAGCTGAACAAGCCCATCATCTGGATGAAATCAGGGCTAGCTATCAAGGCTTAACAGACGATCTTCAGAAGTCTGAGCTCATTGCTAAAGGCGTGGAAGGGGTCATAGCAAGTGCTTAGGAGGCGATTGCCAGGGCGCAAGCCTTGATACATGACAACGAGTAGTACTTGAAAAACACCTAGAGGGGGGGTGAATAGGTGTGATTGCTAATCTTAAAAAAATTTAACTCTCTAAATGCGGAACCTAAAACAAGTGAGGCTCAACTTAGTACAATTCAACAAGTGTAGCCGAATTCCTCTTGCGAGGCTCTGGACTAAACTCCTCTTGATTCCCCTTGATATGGGTTGAGGCGCTATGTGAAGCTCTTGTTGGATGAGTACGGGATTGGCACACACAAGTATGAAATGGATGATATGAAGAATGATGCAAACACAATGATATATGGCAAGAATTACAAGCAAGCAAATAGTAGCACAAGAGATTTAAACAATATCACAAGTATGCAATAGAAAGCAATAAGGAACTATTGAAAAGTAAAGCAAGAATGGACGCAAAGGCAATCGCAAACAAAGTGATTTGTTTCGAGGTTCGAGCCACCGCTCTACTCCCCGCCTTCACCTCCGTGAAGGTTTCCACTATCCACCGAGGACGCCTTTACAATTTGGTCTACCGAAGACCGAGCACCGAGCTCCACCGAGTACAAAGGACCTCTACCGAAGAGGTTGCTCCACAAGGAAAGGATTACAAGAACAAAGTGATCACAACAAGATCACTACACTATTTCTTAAACTCTTTTACAAACACTCTCACTTCAATTACAACTTCACTATAGAATGAGTATTGGATTTTTGGCTCTATGAAGTGTGGTGAGAAAAACTTCAGTTGTAGAGTGATATTAGTAATCAAACACAACTGAAAAACAAGCTCAAAAAGAATTGGAATGAAAGCTTTAAACTCTTTTCTTTTCTCTTTTGAAAACAACACAAACTTGAGGATTTTTCTTTTTTGATATGCAAGAGAGACTTCTCATCTATTTATAGGGTTAGAAAATAGGTTAAAAACAATTTCTTTACACCTAATTTGACCTGCAAAAAGTTCCCCAACAACTCTCCAAAAATCTGTTAAAGCTGAAAACAAAAACAGTTTTTCAGAATAGCCCAAAGAGGAAAGAGCCGTTAGGCTATAGCAGGCTTGGCGGTCGACCGGTCCGGTCGACCGCAAGCCCAGCTGCAAAGAGCCGTTGGCTCTCGGTCGACCGGGTCCGGTTGACCGTACCAAAAGAGGAAACACAGTTTCCTTCTTCCGGTCGACCGGTCCGGTCGACCGAAAAAACCTGTGAGCAATTTGCTCTCCGTCGGTCGACCGGTCCGGTCGACCGACAGACATGCACAAACAGTGCATGTCCAGACACATCGCCGGTCGACCGGCCGGTCGGCCGGAGTTGCCTGAAACAGAAAACTGGGCTGGTTTTTGAGTTAGAAAAATTTGAGAAATATTTTAAAAATACATATAGCTAAGTATTATGCAGAAAATAGTTTATACACATGTTTTATACAAGATTTTCAAGATATAAGCTTTTGGTACATGTATATATAAACTAAGGCATAAAACTTAGAAATAACCATTTTCAAAACATAGGAAATATATGAAACAAGTGTGTGTGCAAATCCTAAAGCCAAATTTCATATACTCAAACTTTAACATTCTATTTCTTACAATGTTTCTAAGGACTTCAAGATCTTCAATAGGCTTCTTCATATAATCTTCAACACTTGTTCCTTGAGCCCAATGGAGTTGACTTGAGTCCAAATCCTTGTATTTGTGAGAGAAGACTTCTAGAATGAATAGAAATCTGAAACACACTTAAACAACAAATGTTATTAGTACAAATAACTAATATGTTTTGTAATCATCAAAATACACTAATCATGGGTGATTGTAACCTTGGGCCAACAATCTCCCCCTTTTTGATGATGACAAAACATATAGGTTATTTAAATAAACATGGAAGAAGAGTTTGAAAAACTCCCCCTCAAATAATGCTATGTATAAAAATTGGACTATTGAAAGCACAATACATAAAGCATTCAATGTACAAAAGTTTTGTCAAAAATTAAATAAACAAACTTTCTTTTTCTATATGTATAAAAAATTGGACTATTGAAAGCACAATACATAAAGCATTCAATGTACAAAAGTTTGTCAAAAACTTAAATAAACAAACTTTCTTTTTCTACATAAAATAAAACTCAAATAATATCAAAAACTAAATATCAAACTAAACTTATTCTCCCCCTTTTTGTCATACATCAAAAAGGGTTAAAATAAAACAAAATAGAAATATTTTTAAGAATCTATCATGCAAACATTCAACTCACCACAAATAAATGAAAATCTAGCATAGTCTAGAGGTTTAGTAAAAATATCGGCAAGTTGAAAATCGGTAGAAACATAATCAATATCACCTTTCTCATAATGATCTCTAAGAAAGTGATATCTAATGTCAATGTGTTTGGTTTTACTATGTTGATTTGCATTCTTTGTCATGTGAATAGTACTAGTATTATCACAAAATATTTTAACATGATCAAAGTGTAAATCATAGTCAAGGAGAGTATGTTTCATCCAAAGAACTTGTGCACAACAAGCTCCGGCTGCAACATACTCCGCCTCGGCGGTTGAAAGGGCTACCGAATTTTGCTTTTGGAAGACCAAGATACAAGACAATTACCCAAGAATTGACATGTTCCACTTGTGCTCTTCCTATCTACCCTACAACCCGCATAGTCGGCATCCGAAAAACTCTTCATTTCAAATAATTCGATTTTAGGATACCACAAACCATTTCAATGGTGCCCTTAAGGTATCTAATTATGCGTTTAACCGCAATTATGTGAGATTCTTTAGGACAAGATTGAAAACGTGCACAAAGACAAACGGAAAACATAATATCCGGCCTACTAGCCGTCAAATAAAGCAAACTACCAATCATGCTACGATATAATTTAATGTCTACACTTTTACCTTGTTCATCCTTGTCAAGCTTTGTAGTGTTGCCATGGGAGTTTTGCTTACTTTCGATCCTTCAAGCCCAAACCTTTTGATTAGTTCCTTTGTGTACTTGGCTTGATTGATGAAGATCCCATCCTTCTTTTGCTTGATTTGGAGTCCAAGGAAATAGTTGAGCTCCCCCATCATAGACATTTCAAATTCATACTTCATGCATGACTCAAAAACTTTGCAAAGAGATTCATTAGTAGAACAAAAATAATATCATCCACATAAATTTGCACAATAAGAATATCCTTTTCTACATGTTTTGTAAACAAAGTTGTGTCAATTTTCTTTCTTAAAACCATTTGAAATCAAAAATGAAGAAAGTCTTTCATACCAAGCCCTAGGGGCTTGTTTTAAACCATAAAGAGTTATCTAATTTAAAAATAAAATCGGATGTGTAGGATCAACAAACCCGGGGGTTGTTCAACATGCACTCCTCTTCAATAAATCCATTTGAAAAGCACTTTTAACATCCATTTGAAATAATTTGAAATCTTTATATGAGGCAAATGCTAGTGTCATCCGTGTGGCTTCAAGCCGTGCTACGGGTGCAAAGGTTTCTTCAAATCGATCCCTTCGATTTGAGTGTAACCTTGGGCAACTAACCTAGCCTTGTTTCTAACTACATTACCCGATTCATCCAACTTGTTCTTAAAGATCACTTAGTACCAATTGTTGGTCTATCGTGGGGCCTAGGAACAAGGTTGCCAAACTTGGTTGCGCTCAAATTGGATTGAGCTCCTCTTGCATGGCTAGCAACAATATGAATCGGGCCTCGGCTTCGAGGACATTTTTGGGTTCAATATGAGAAATGAATGCATAGTTACCACAATAGTCATGAAGTCTAGAGCGAGTAGTTACCCTTTTGATACTTCACCTATGACGAGGTCCTTGGGATGATGTGGATTGTATCTCCAATCCTTTGGTAGTGGTTGAGTAGGCTCCACCTCAGTGTTTGATTTTCATTTCCTTGTGCCTCTTCCACCTTAGCTTCGCTTCCTTCATCATCC